>JRZD01029928.1:28033-62263 GCA_000826945.1 Eimeria nieschulzi | reverse complement strand
AGGCGAGCTGTCAGCCTCTCTCGCTACAACAACAGCGGAGTGTTTTGGCACGGCACTTAGAGGCGCGAGACGTCGGAAAGCTTCGTCGTTGCTCTTGCAGGAATGGGGACCCGAGCATGACGGGCAGGTCATAGGGGAACGAAGAGTTAATGCACCAGTTGATTTTTCGGCTGCTTCTACGCTCCTCGTGGCCATGAGGGACAATGGGTTGCTGGAACATCCTACTGCAGGACGTGCTGCTCGCGCTTTGCAGGATGAGTTGTTGCTGTGTATCCAGTCCCAGTGTGACTCTCTAACCTTCAGCCAGATGCGGCGGGCGCTCTTGCTTCTGGGTGTAACGGCGGAAGTACTGGGACTTGAAATGGCAACAGCACGAGAGTTGTTTACAGCAGCGAAAAAACTCTTGAGGAAAATGCGGAGAAAAGGACGCATTGCCGATGGCGGAGACGCAAGGGATAGCGTTGCATTGCTGTGGCCCCTAGCGAGCATCTCTGAGGCGATGAAGCTTCCTCCTCCACAGAACAGCAATAGCCACAGCAGCAGTAACAAGATGCATAGCTGCGGAGGGACCTCATGCAGCAGCAGGGAAGAACTGGAGAAGTTGCGTCTGGACAGAGATATTTTGCTGCATCTTCTCAAGATTAATGCCTCGATTGCGCTTTCTTCGCGCTTGCCTTGCAGTCCACTCGATCTTGCGCTAGTAAGCTGCTTGTAATGTTGTTATTGATGGTGCCGTTGCTGTTCGTATTGTTGCTGATACTGTTTTTGCCTGAGATGGTGCTGCCGCCGCTACTATTGCTGCTGGTTTAGCGTCCGCCGTTGCGGCTACGTTTGAGAGTGTCGGTGTGTATATTTCATCAGGGTTTTATTGGCTTAGAACGGCTTGGGCAGCATCGTACCGCAGAATATGTTTTAGCCGCTTTTTCTGCATCAGCTGCTAAAGCAGGTGGTACTGAACTTTGTCGCTTAGGGAAGGAGCTTCTACTCACAGGCAACGTATACAAGGCCCTATGGGATGCATTTGCTGATGCGGCTGCTGCTGTTCTCCAGCAGCAACAGCAGAACATACTTGAGCAGCAGCAAGCCCAGCATCACTTTGTGACAGAACTCGCTCAGTGGCTGCGCTTTTGTGGCCGCATCTCCTAAGTGTATCAAACCAGCGTACTGCTGTTCGCTACTGTGTGTGCATTTGTAACAACTTTTCGAGTATGGATAGCCTGACAATTGGGCTGCAAGATGGGAGGTAATGAATGGCACGACGGATCGTGTGGGCGAACTTATCGCTGAAAAGGTGCATTTTATCAGATGTAGGAAGAGGATTTTGACACAGCCTCAGAGTGCCTACTTGACATGGTAGCTTATCTATGCAGCGTGCGCCCCGAACTGTAAGTGAACTGGTGTTGCATGACTGAGGCCATCTTGTAATTTCCATAGCAAACTCTGGTTGCACTGGTGCTCCGGCTTTCGTGCTGACTCAATGGAACCAGAGGGAGCCACCAAAAGTCTCAAATATTCTGTTTTGGAAAAACTGTTGTTAGAGTGGCGGTAAACGGTAGACCTGTACCTCGATGGACGTAAAGAGTGTAGAGCAGACTCCCACACGACTGCTAAAGACTCACAATCGCGTTCAGCATTGCAGCGCTTTCCTCATTTTAAGGATTGACGAGAAAACGAGTCAGCAGAGCCCATCTTTGGTGGCGGAGTGACAGCTTTGGACCGAGGCTGAGTGCGACTACAAATATCCATGCAAATATCCGTCTGTATTGTTTGCTATCTACGCCATGATTGAGAACGGTTTATAGATGCCGCAAGCTCCGACTGAGCGCACAGGTTCCATAGTCTCAAATAGGACGTTTTCGACCTCCTGGGGCAGGTGAGCCAGTCATTCGCGTTTTAATAAACATGGAATGGCGGCTTACCTGGATCTTCTCTAAGTTAGAAATCGCACAGTCCCATGCTTTTTTTAGTTGTGCTATGTTACCAGAAATGCGCAGTACAGCGTCGCTTTTTCCTTTGGAGTGGTTGCATGACTGCATCCCTAAACAAATAGGATGCGGCACGGTGCCTGCTACTCCCAAGCCTTGACTACATTGAATTCGTCATAGACATAATTGAGTTGTGGCGCCCAGTTTTGAATACGTCGCTGTTCTGTGCTTTCCACACAAGCCCTAGTTATCAAGTGGAATGTACCCAGCTCACGCATCATGCTTATCGAAGTGCGAATCTTCTCGATGTTCATGGCCAGCATACGGTATGCCTGAAAGATTAATGACATGCCAAACGAATACACATCTTGTGAACTGAGGCACATGAGCGAGCGGGGAATTACACAGTAAGCAATTGTGTCCTAATACTCTGAAAGTTCAGTCTCTTACCACATCAGCTTTCAGATGGGAAGAAGAGCTACCAAGTTGTACAGCCTGGCGCTGCATCACAGGGTAGTTGGAAGATATTTGCTCAGGAACAACAGACACCTGGCGATGTTTTGGATTGACGGCACTCGGAGAAAGCAGCCCTGCTAACGCTTAAGACTAACTTGCCAACGCGGCAGCGGAGCCTTTGGCAGGACAGAATGCAGTTTTCTTGATAAATCCCAGTACCTAAGGAACCAAGCAAAGGGAACATGCTGGTGGACTATTGTTGCAAAAGTCCAACGGAGCTACTGTCGAATGGAGAAGTCTCCATTCGCTTGGCAGCTGATTTCTTACTGTTGGTCAAGACGTTTGTAGTTTTCTATCCACTTCAATTTTTCCTCACAAACTTCGTTTGCATGTCCTGGTCTGGCAGTTCCCATCCTTTCAACGCTATGAACAGCACCGGCGCCTTCGAAAGCAGCGTAAGGCGGACGATGTAGGCTTGCGCAGGCCCCTGTCGGTGCTTTTGCCGTCAACTGTACCGTGCTTGGGTTGTGCGTGGAAAGAGAAGCCCGTGATGAACGAAGGGTAGCACGTGAACAATGCAAAGCTGACTCTCGCTCATGAGCCAAGGCGGCAAGCTCCTCGTGCACGAAAAGTGTTTTCGGGACTGCAGCTGGAATGCCAGGGAAACACGCACGCCGTCAACCGTGAGATCGTGAGCAGGAGTCCTACTTTTAGGTATCACTTGGTAAGGTTTTGTTGTACCAACAGAAGCCTGCTGCGTCAATATGGACTCTGGACTAGTTGTTACCCGAGGTGAAGCGCTACCACGACAGCTCGGCTGTGGCAAGCTGCCTGAGGCGGCACTAGAATAAGGCGCCTCGTTGCTTCCATGGAGGAACAACGCTGGCGGCGTCAAGCTTCCCTGCTTCAATTGCTGCGATTCAACTCTGGGGGTGGCCCAGGAGAGGGTGCACTGAGTGCCAGTACTGGTGGAAGAAGCTGCGGCCAAGCCTCCGTCCGTAATATTGGCAACCGCAACTCGTGTAATATTGGCGACCGGGACTCGTGAAGAATGGTTCTGAGACCGTGCCTCACATTTTCGTGTAAGAGAAACTACGTAGCGGCTAGCGGCTGTCCTGGCATCCGTTTTGCTAGAGTTCGTCCTCGCAGCATACAGTGAGCTGCTGCCGCAACTTATGCTTGCAGGCTCAGCCCGCGCCTTCAGCAAACGCTGCAGGCACCTAACTGCACAGCAAATCACAAAGATCTTAGCCATCGTTCCAGCGGCTTCAGTTGACACAGCCGTGCACTGTTCTTCAGAGTCCAGACAGTGCTCGCTTGGAATCAGTGTAGCCGCCAATCCTGCATTTGTCCTCTGCCACGCTCGAGCCGACAACGCTTGGTGGACCTGCCAGTCGACGCCTAGAAGCCCCGATTGCTGGGGATCCGCAATTCGGACGCGAAGCGGCTGTGATGGTTGCTTCATGGCTTATTTTTGGTAAGATGTTCGGCTATGCGATCGTTGCTTAGACAGGTACACGGTCAAGAGCAATGCGAGATTCACATGCCTTTTACCAACCCAATTGCTGCAGTGTTAACGTCTAATGGTCTGTACCACGGACTGTCTAGCGAGTCTTACATGAAATAGGATTATCCTACGCTCAAGGCTGCATTGGCTTCTCACACGCTATCTCTGGCAAAAGCACCTAACAATTCGCAACAAGCAGCCAGAAAGAACGAGCTGGTAAGGCAAATGCATGACCAGACCCCTCAGAGCCTTTCAAAAAGCGTTTGGAAGTCTATACATGATGAGGGGCCCTAATTGTTAGATATGCCAAAGGGTTTTATGCCATGATATCCAGTGGAGCGGATGTCGATGCGGCTTGCCGCTTTCTGTTCCAGCTTTTTACGCCCGCTGCATGTCGAACCTAGTTTGGACCCATGCATAGAAGTTGCAAATCAAATAGGGAAAATCGGGGTAAAACCGTCCCATATAGGCGGTGTCTTTTCTCCTTAGTTGACTATCCAAATGCTGGATCTGGGAACAGTCAGCAAACATAGGCTTCTCAAAGGATAAGGTAGCCCTACCAAAATGGCGGGTAAGAAGTTGCGTTTCATCCAATGAAGGAGGACATCCCATTATTGACAGTCTGATATGGAGGGCTAATCGTCTGTGCGTGGATGATTAGAAAGTTGGAGTACCCGATCTGTTGCCTCTAGAACACCCCCAGTGGCAATATGTTTTTTTTTTTAAAAATGCGTTTTTAGAGGTAAATTGTAAAAAGTATATCATAGTATACCAGTCAACCACAGGGTGCATGTCTTTTTGCACCATCAGCCACAGTGCTTAAGGGTACCTCAGGCTGCATGTGACCGCCCACAACAATCTGTTGTGACTGAGCTGTGGCGTATGTTTTTTCATCATTTTCTGTGAATTAGAACTTAAATTTGACGGCCCCCGTTTACAAGCTTTGTGTTTCGCGGAACACTTGGGTGTTGGCATACGATGCAGAGACGGCATGGCATGACTCAGTCCATCCTGGTTTCTTTGGGAATCGCCCTGGCTGCTCCCAAAAGACCACTCCAGTAAAATATATAATATAATATATAAGACCGTCAAGAGTCTGCGTGCGCTATCAGGAGGCGCACTTTGAACTGCAGGATCGTACTCGTGGGCACCCGTCCCGTGGGTTGTTCTGGTACCACTGCAAAGACTGCACAGAGTGACTGCACCATGGCGAGCCGCGGCTGCTCCCTTCTTGTGCGCAACTTGCGCTACGAGACATCTCCTGAAAAAGTCCGTGCAATCTTTGAGAAGGTTGGGCGGGTGAAGGATGTGTATTTGCCTATCGACCACGGAACGAGGGAACCTCGGTAAGCGAACACAGCTGCAACAGTAGTAGTCGGCTGCTGCACGGACGTGTTTCTGGTAGCACGACGTGACAACGCGAAAGAGGAGAGTAGCCTGCTGTAAGCGGCACACTATTTGCCAGGCTCATCTACTTTGAGCTCGCGATTACATTACCCGAAGCCTCAGCAACATGGGCGCTCTCTCCATTTTGATCTCTGCAGAGGTTTCGGTTTTGTTGAATATTTCGACGAAAAAGATGCCCAGGATGCTGTTCGTGAATTCGACAGATTTGTACTCGATGGCAACGAACTTTCAGTGATCATTGCACAGGATCGGAGAAAATCTGTAAGCCAGTGTAGACCCCCGTGAAATGTGACTCAATTGAAGAATTTCATACAAGTTTCGGCTGGCTCTATATCTCCAATGTGCTCCTTGTTTTTTAAAGGCTCCTCTTACCTGTTCTCAGCCTGTGAAGTGCACGGCGCGATGCTAACTTTGTGCTTCTGCAGCCTCACACCATGCGGAAAATACTTGCAGAGCGTCAGAATGGGTATGCTTCCCATAACTTTTTTGTCAATGCTACTTTATCGAGAGATCCACTGTTTATCTCTGGCGGTCGCACGCTCACTTCTTGCTGCCCGTGGATGGCTTCAACGCTACTCTCCCCGTCTGTTTGAACGCTACATTCGCTTCGAGCCTCGTAGGTTCCACGTTCCGGCTGTGTCGCTCATCATTTGTAATTCGAAAGTTGTGCTGTGACTCTGCGCAGCAAGTACTTCCGTGGCAGCCCGATGGACGGCAGGGGCCCACCAGGTCGTGAAGGAGGTTTCGTTGGCAGCCGCTACGAGGGCCGAATGGGACGCTACGAACGAGATCGCACCGGATATGACGGAGGCTATCGTACAAATGGGGATTCTTACGGAAAGAGGGGCCGCGACGAATATGACGATGGGTACGGCAGGGCAGATGATCGGAGACGTGAGTATCGTGGCGTTGACGATGAACGACGTCCACGCGTGGGAAGAAGCAGAAGCAGGTCGAGGCCTCATGAAGATTATCGTGGAGAGCGATATCGCTACGCACAAGAGTGAGCCTTCCCAAGCATTACGACACTCGAGCATTCGAATTGCTCGCCAATGGACGCATCCAACGATCGGTTCTATAGTAGTATCGCACGGCCACAGCTGTATCTTGAGCTGGGCTGTCACACCTAGATCACCAATGTGAACCCCATGGTCGCATTGAAATAGCAAGTACACTCAAAGTTTAATGCCATGGGCCCTCGGAGCAACTGAAGAAAACTAATTCACCGTTGCCCCCCCAGAGAGGTTGAAAACGTGCAAATTGGTTACTTGGGAGGCAGATAATAAAAGGTGGCTGGTGGACGGGAGGTCTTCAGCTGGATGAGGGCCGAGTTCGGTGTGTAGAAGAGCACTGCAATTGCTGGCCGGGAGACTCAAGGTCGCGAAGAGACAAGTAGACTGAATGTCTAAAAGTTACCGGCAAAGCTAGAATGAGTACATTGTTGCTCTTCATGGAAGCCTTGCAGTGCCCGTCAACACTTGTGCGGCTGGGCAATGCGTGCTTGTCATGGTATGTTGTCTCCTCGGCGTTCGCAACCTTTCGAGCCGAGCAACCAGCCATTTAATAAGCGAGCTTTCGTACGGACGCTCCACGACGATGTGCCTGCTGTGGTTTGACTCAGGGACGGACGCCATCAGCGTTATCACGATCGGAACCGCAACGAGGATTATGCAAGGGGGCCGCCTTCAGGCTCGCATTAGCTTGATCACTCGCAAGGATTATCTCATCGCCGCCTGCTCGAACGAAGAGGGGCAGATGTCCATGAGTACTATGAGGTGCCAGGGAGCCATGACCCAAGGCTCGGTTCTCCCTGTTGAACAGCACCTGGTGGCGAAGGTTTCTTCTAAACATGGAGTGCTTTCTAACAATGGACAGCGCAGTTTTGCAATCACCGGGGGCAGCGTCGTTCTGCCTCCACGCAACACCGTTCGTCCATCTTGATGTAAGACTTGGCTGGGTGTGGTTTTTTTTATCGGGGTCGTTGGCGAACTCGCCGGATTAGCTCCGTCAGTGTTCAGCCCCGCAGAGTTACGTATAATGCGTATGCGCAACCCTGTCTAGACGGCTAGGGATTACGTGAACCAGAGTTATGTGGACCGTTTTGGGGGAGGTCACACCGCTGCGTCGGCAAGCCTAAGGGTTCGATCAGCTCGGGTGACCTTAGCAAACGGCGAAGGCGCACAATACAGGATGCTTTTCCGACTAGTAAAGAAAACAGCCTTATGGGCCATCCTCGCCCCTAAAGCAGCCGAAAGACAAGAAATATCAGCAGCGTCTTACAAAGAAAGCGGCGCCCCTTGGCACTGCTGCCGGGAAGCCAATACCCCCAGACGCCAGTCGAGTGCAGTTTTAGGCGAAATCAGAAGGCAAGGGGAATTAACGAGGGTAGGGAACAACGGGGCAACAGCAACTTGTAACCATGACATCTCTTCTGGGTACAAATGCAAGTTTCACCAGTTTCATCCGAGTGCCTTGCTGCTCACTTCCCAGCACCCAAAACTAACCCTGGGGACACCGCTTGTTCCGCTGCAACAGGTTTGCTAGCACATTCAGAACTACCTAATCCTTGGTAAAAAGCCCATGCCCGTGGAGAGGTCGCAAGCGTAGTGCGGCCATCGAAAGTGGCAGCTAACAGGGGCTGATGGTCCAGCTCGTCTTTCAGTACGGAAAAGTCACCTGGCAGGATTTCGCTTTCCCTGTTCACTGCCTAGAACTTGAGCGCCATTTCTCTGCCGGGCTCCAAAGTCCCCGTCGATGCGTAACCAACTGAGTCGCCGGAGGTTGGTAATTGTCTCAACAAGAGCAACACTGCTGTGCTCAGTACTCGATGGATTCTAATCACGGCACCTGCGTTTCCTTACCAGTGGGTGCGCCGCCAACTATTCTGCCTCCCGGCAGAGTCGCTAATGTTCCACAATAAGGTATTCCTCATTTCGGCCATAATCGCATTTATTAACGCCTTCTTTGTTCTTAGATGTGCTGGTGGATTTGCTGCAGCAAACGCCCTTGAGCTCTTCCATAACACTCGAAAACTCAGCAACGGGGGCAGTCCCAGGATAGTTACGCGGTTTAGGCGGACACTGACTGGGACTTCATTTGTTTCGGCGCTTTATCACCCGCAAGTTTTGAGTTCCTCCTGGAGATCGTTTGACTACTTTGCTGTTGGTGCCCGCGGTCAACTGAAAGCCGTCTGCATCAAAACAGGGAGCTCAAAAGGCGGAGTGATTAGGAATTGCCAAGCTAGACTTCACAAGCAGCAATAGTGCAAAAGGTGGTTGCACGGTTCCGATGGTTTATCCAGCCATCGAATGTAGTACCCAGGATTTCTTCTTCGATTTTGGCGAAAACAATTCTACGGTCATCCGTCATGCAGCTGCTAGTTGGAATTTATTGTGATGTAACTCACCGGGCAAATTCTAGTTTATCTTTGCCGATCACAGATAGCGCCTTGTCCGGAGAGGGTGTGCATATCCATGGGTGCGCCAATGCTGTGATACCAAGCAAGCTCAGCAATGCACCGGCCCTCGAGAACTAAATCAACTTGTTCGAAGCACGTTTAGGGTTTTCGATAGTGACGATAACAGAGAGTTCGAGAACCCTCACCTTGTTCGGCAGTAAGACGTGTTTTCTCGTTCCTATCCAAAAGGCGGCTAAGGAAGTCAATAGCAGCGTCTGTCAGAAAGGGGCAAGCAGCCCTTGACCAGTTCAGCTGCTTGTTTTGGACTTCCCTCTGAAATTCGCATGCAAAAAAATCGAATGCTCGTAGAAATATGCACATGCAAGAGTAAGGGTAATAGCTCAATATGCGTGCTTCCACGTGCTCACCGCGATCGCACTAGCTTTGCTTCCTTCAAATGGATACCTTCCGAAAAGCATCAGGTAGATCATAACACCGAACGCCCACATGTCTGCGCCCTGGCCATACCGCTTGCTGCGACCAATAATGTTCATGCAAAACGTAAATATAGAATAATGTCGGGCTACACTACAGCTGTGGGAGGCAGAGCAGCAATAAAGGAAATTGCTCTACCTTATCAGTTCGGGCGATATGTAGTGTGGGCTACCACAGAGATCCGTTAAATATCCGCGCTCTGGCAACTGCATCAAAAAGCAACGCATTGGGTTCCTGATAGTATTCAACGTATTCGCACCCTGCAGAACCCGGGAAGCACACCTCGCCGTGAAATACAAACTCTTTTGGACGAGGCAGCTCATGCTAGGTGGCGTATTAGAAACAGATCATAGGTGCAGACTCACGCGTGCAGACATCCCAAAATCAATCAGTTTAATAGTAGAATCAATGCCCTTGTCTTTAAAAAGGAAATTCTCGGCCTAGATGCACCAGAGAAGCAGCAACAACTAGCCTACCGAGGACTTTAGGACCGCCGAGTACCGTGTCAAATGCTCACTCAACGGTGAACTAATTGTAAACCGTACCTTCACATCGCGGTGGACGACTCCTTGGCCGTGAAGGTACGCAAGAGCTGAGGCCATCTGCCTGCAAAGGTATGCCGCGTCTTCTTCAGTAAATTGCTTCCGGCTCACAATCTGGTGGAAGAGTTCTCCTCCATCGCACTTTTCAAGGATGGCATAAAAAAAATGCTTATTTTCAAAAAATCTCACAAAAGCCACTATGTTTTCATGCTGAAGAGATTTGAGGATGTCCACCTCCGATCGAATCATAGCTTCGTTCGAAGGCCGGCCAGGGGTCATCTTTTCCTTGCCACTCATCCGTCTTTCCATCACTTTGACAGCATAAACCTGCCCCGTTTCTCGGTCGATGCATTCGCGCACCTGACCGAAAGAGCCACATCCTATTACCCGGCCAATCTTGTAGTACCTGCGAATATCATCTGTTCCCCGTCTGTTGGCTGGTAAAGCGGTAGTGCAGCTTCTCTGGGAGCACGAATTTCCCATTGCCGCAGCAACAAGTGTGCTGGCGGACGGAATATGTAGTACAGATTGGCGTAAGTCCCGTCATTCCGAGGAGGGCCTGGCCCTTTATGGCCAGGCCTGCCAAACACGAACGAGCAATGAATGCCTCCGTCAAGCTCACACAATACACGGCTAAAGTCGTACTGGACATGCCACAAAAGCACTACGGTTTCAATTCAAAACAACTCGATGTTGGGCCCTCTTCTTTGGACTGGGGCTGTGAGAGCCAAGTTGAGCCTTGTGTGCCTCTGTCACATGATTTACCTTGATAGACCAAACCAAGCATCTAAAGAACTTCACTTATGCTTTTTTGTTTTTGTTTTTTATCAAGAAAAAGGGCGGGGATATTTTTGCGTTGCCGCATGCAAGCGCTTGATGGGCAGCATGGTCCTAAAGCACATACCTTTCAAGGAAACCATGAAGGCCTTGAAGGGATACACTACCCGAGTGAGATATACTGCTTTGGATGGTTTAATTATGGCAAAAGCTGCTGACAGATTGTAAATGTGGCTGAAACAATTGGGGGTGGGTTCAAGTAACTAGGAGGACCCTGTAACATCCTAACTTGTGCCCAATGCAGGGGTGGTTTTCTCTGGCCAGATGGCACAAAGTATTGGAAAACGCCTTTTGAAAACATTTTAAAGGGAGTAACATCCGGTCCGTGGATCTCTCCATTGATGTCTCCTTGCCATAGCTCAGCCTCAGAGCTAATATATCAACGTCCTAACTACTATGCAAGAGTGGTTTCGCATGGCCTGAGACCACAATGTTTTAGAAAATGTTATTTAAAAACGTCTTATAGAGATTAATTTATGGTCCTTGGATGTCTCCATTCATATCTCTGGCCCTTACCATAGCTTCGACTGAGGGTTCCACTACAAGCATTTCTATTTGTATTGTGCAAGGCGTCCTCAACGTCAACAAAACCTAGAACATCCTCAAAGTCAACTAAAAATAGAACTAAAAAGGGAACCTAAAGTAGGTAATTTTAACATTCGGACAGGGCACAAACGAATGCTTCCTGCAGTGCAATGTGAAACCCAGAAGACACCACAGGGAAATTGCACTTACCCATAGCTAATGGAGTGGCTACAGTCTCTCTTCGACTCCGACTGCACCGCGAGCGATTTACATCGACCGAGAGACTTTCAGAATCTATCTGCCTTGATCTTGGTTTGGGAATTAAAGCCCCATCGAGCGCTTTGACCTATTCTGTAGTTAATGCCACTACAGGCACTGCTCAGGCTTAGCATAAGCTGTAGGCTGGGCCGTGCTGAATCTCTGATTCGTTATGCAGAGTTTTAATCCACCCTAAGTCAAAGTCTAAGTTTATTGGAAGGGTTAATTAGAGATAATTAAGATGTTAGGTTATCTGTGAATGTGTTAAGTCTCATCCAACGTTAACTAAACAGTTTCTGTATTGAAGGGACTGATGCAGGTGATGATTTAGAGGTAAAAAGTTAAACATTGATAATAATTATAGTTGAAAATAATCATGAAAGAGTTCGAGGGGCGTGGGGCTGCTCGAGAGAACGGTCCAAAACCTCAACTGTCCATATTAGAAACACGATTGCACACCAGGTTCTTGAGGCACAGAGTAGCCAAACAACAGACTACCCATACCCCATAGCCAGATCCTTAGGGGGAACCCCAAATGCCCATCCCCACCAATTGGCCTTCTACACGTAAGCAGCCATAATGAAACCCTCAAGCCCTTCACCAACCCCTCATCCCTACTAAACCTGGGACCCCCGAGCTTTCCAAAGCCTCACTCAGGCCGTCGAGCGTCCTTAACGCAACCAAAACCAACCCAATACTCTAAAACAGGAAAAATCAAACCCCTCAAACTCACTTGCCACGCCTTCTCACATTCTCTTCAGACGGAGTGGGTCTCGGAGAGCCAGGGCTGGCCAGGCCACCAGCTCCCCCGAGACCGCACAACACACATTCGCCCACATACTTAACCTCTTTCATACACAACTAGTAACCCCGTTTACTTTTTTAACCTCCAGTCCAGGTCCCGTCCCTAAACCCCGAAAGCTCTTAACCTGTCTGCAGGCGCGATATGTCCACGCTTAGGCCGAGCCCAAATCACCTCATTGGTTCGCACCATCTTGAGGCAGAGATCTAGTACTGGCCGAACTGGAGGCTAAGCTGGCGACAAACCCTGATATAAAAAAGCTAACACAACCCTTGCCGTTTTAGCGCTTCACCTGAAGCCTTACAGGCACGCCAACGTACACACATTCCGGTGATGCTCTTCACATATATGCTCTTAACTCTTCCATTAATAGATAACTTATTACATTATTTAGGACAATTCTAAGTGATAAACAGACCAACACTGAAATACCGAGCATACGCATGAACATGCTAGAAGAAGTGAAGACAAGAGACCCAAGAAAAAAACAAGGGAGCTGGAAATCAGGGTCACCAAACTAAAGGAAGCAGAAAGCGTAGCTACTAAAAGGCTTAAAGCCCGGAAGAACCGAACGGAGATGCATCTAGCCCAGTTGCGGGTACAAGGGCACGAGCAGGCGGATATTGGTTAACAGGCATCGACATCTACAAGATCTTTGGGCTAGGAATAAATTGCCAGTTTTATTTAAAAAAGCATAAATAACTTCAATCGTAGAAGAAGTAAATAAATGAAGCATATAGAGTGTGTTGGGTGCGGTACAAGAGATAACCGTGCGCTATCCAGACAAGATAGCATCCTTGGACTCACTAACTGTCTATTACACGCGGCAAGACGCTAAAATTAAAGAATTAAAACATCGATTTTTTGTCTTATATGAAGAACAAAAGGCAACCTTAGGAGAAGTTCCTTAAGCTCTCCCTACTGCCTCTACAATATTAGGATATCAGGATAAGTAGCGATATACGACGCTACGACTGCACATCGGAAACGGCAGCTTGACAAACACGTCTCTGAGATTAAGGAATTGAAACAACACTTGATATTTTAAGTCGGTATACATGTGGCAGATTTGGGTGAATTTCTGCTAGCTCCCCCACGACACGTTACATTCTGGGCATCACCTTCAGGATTATATCCAGCGGTTGTGGAATAATTCATTTACATTGTCAAGCTGCTTATTAACCCTTCTCAGACATAATCCTTATGCTCCTATACGTTGTGCATGTCCAACACAAGACAAGCCGTTTGCGTTCCAAAACACGGTGTTGCTGGCATGAGCAGGCAGGGCTTGTCCTGTATCGAACACGCACGACATATAGGAGCTTGAGGATGATATCTTGCGACTGTGTCACAATCTATTTACGTTAACAAGAAGCATATCAATCTTTCGAAGTTGTGTCTTTTGCCGAGGCTGGGTCGTGGGCAACTGGTGTCCTCATGCCTCCACCAGCCACGTGGTGGAAGGCACCAAGCAAATATCTAATATTATGTATGTTAGTTAGGTTTTCTGTTAACCATCTGGAGTTATGGGGCAGAATTCTACTGGAGGACTGATTTTGACATGAGCTTGGCTCTTGGAACAGAGTATATGGTTGAAGGGCGCTACAGAGGGTTCTTTTCTGAATCTTGAACCTAGAACCCTTCAATTGCTGTTTTCCTTACTATTGTTTTTGTAACATTATAGGGAGAGCCGTTAATCTGCTTACGCTTTGTTAGGGAGCTGCCTGGGACTATTTGGATCACTTAACTATCCCACACAGGATATCGAGGTGTTTGAAGAGGAACTTGTACGACTAAGAACAGAGAAGCTAAGGACAACTAGTACTTTTAAGGGATTGGTCTAAGCGGCATTTTCAGACGGAAAACGTGGAACAGTTATCTAGGTTGGAGCCTAGGTATCTCCCGATGCTGTATAGCCATCCCCCGCTTTGGTGGCCAGACGAACGTTATCAAGTTCTCTGTTAAAGGAAGCATGCTACATGGGATACTACAGCTGTCATCAGCGAATAAATTCTCTGCCCATCTACCTTTATGCAGGCACATGGGCATAAGAACGTTTTGTTGAGTTGGCTTATTATAAATTGAAGCCTTATCCTGCGCGCATTCCACCGACCAAAGGGGTTCAAGACACTTCATTACGGTAGAGGAATCGCGGGGCAACCCTGCGGGAAATCCATTTCGTGCACCATTCCACGCATTTGAAAGCCTAAAGTAGCTCCCAGGAGCTTAGCGGAGGCCAGCATTGTCTTGACATAGAGGCAATCATGCCTGCCGCTGCTTCTAGCCCTACTATGCGCCGTTCCTTGGGCTTTATTATGAGACGATGGCGCTGTGTATTGTTCTGTCTCTCACTCCTGCTGTTTCTCCAGTTTGTGGTACAGTTTTTTCTGATCCATTTAAGCAACCCGAAGGGCCACTCACTCAAGAATCGTTTCCTAGACACTGGGTACGGATTCTTTTCGTACGAGGTTGACGACGACATTTGCAACAGTTCTCCGGAACTGTCTCGACCTCCTTCCGTTGTGCTGCAGCAAGCAGACGAGCTGCTGCAACAACACACACAGCTAACAAACATCCTCCTTGGTGATCATGGAAAAATCGATAAGCCTTTCCTGAAGGTAAACTGGGTTTCACGCTTTGCCCAGCTCAACCCACAGGAGCGACGGGCACTCCAGCAGCGAGTTGCTCGGCTGCAGGAATGTACCAACTTGGAAGACGGGGTGACATTTGATTTATCCCCTGAGTTGATAACTGCTGCCCATATCTACTCACAATGTCATGGAAAACATAAATCCCTTGCCGATCCAGTGGGTGGCTATGAAGCTGGTGCGAACGTGCCATTAGCCGTGGACCTTAGCACTCAGCAATTCTTACCAGGTCGTTTCCTCGGCAACAAGCAACGAATCTGCTGGGGCTTTCATAGCGGAAACTCGCAAATTGGTGGAGACATGAGAAATATTTGTACACCTCCTCTCGTGATAGCTCTGCAGCTCATCCCTTTGCGGCTGCACGCATGGTGGGCCAAAGTACGGTGGCAGTATCACATGCCTGAATACTTGAGGAAACTACTGACCATATGGTGGCAACTTAACCCGTACATGCACATGTTATATCGCCAGGATATATACTCAATACTCGCCCTCATGAGCCCCTACCTCGAGCTTGAGCCTCCAATCCCCCTTGACCAGAGCTGCCATCCCCCTGAATCCTATTGGGTTGTTCCAGTGTCGCGAGAGCAGTGGGAACTGACACGTCAAGGAGATTTGTACGATCAGCAGCTTGCGCACACCTATCCACCGCCTGCCAGCGCCCAAGAGAGTATTAGTACGAAGCCCTCACCTGGTTTAACAACCCAGACATCGACTCCATCGCCTGCATCGGTTTTCTCAATCCCTGAAGCGCATGACAACTACATCCCTGTGGAGGAGTATTGCTTGCGCGCACGCGAAGTACACCACGGCTTTTTCACCGGCAAACCAAGGAAGAAACTCATAAAGATAGTCGATGCTGTTATTCTAGGGTGAGACTAAATGCCTGGCTAAGCCACCGCTTTCTGTCGACAAGCAGGTTAAGTAGTGACTTGTGGGGCTGGGGTACCTGCCAACTGCAAATGTACTCAATAGCTGCTGTGTTTCTTTGTTCCATCCTAAGGTTCGACTTGGATCTCCTGGAGATTCGAATGCACGAGTTGTACCATTCTGTAGACTATTTTGTGGTGGCGGAAGCGCACCATCATACGTTGGGCATATTTCAGAAGCCGTTATTTTTCGACAGAAACAAGGATCGTTACGCGGCCTTTGCCCAAAAGATCATCCACCTCGTGCAGCCGTTCAGTGCTTCCCTGCCAGTAGCACAGATGTGCAGCAAGCGATTGCAAAATGATGAGGACGCTTGCTGGGAGTACGAGATGTTTCAGCGCGACTCAATGCTGCACATGATCGCCCAGATAAACGCAGGTGTTGATAATTACGGGAACCCGCACATCCCATCAGGCTTTCTTGATGACGATGATCTCATACTCGTCAGCGACGTCGACGAAATCGTCATGGGTAGGCCAGGTGCAACTGTAGGAAAGCCACAGGCCACTGAATTCCTGCAGCGTATTCCGCGTGCCACGGCCTTGCGTGAGCTGTCACGCCGTGGAATAGGGAGTGTCTCCTACAGCACCTCCAATAGAGATGCAAACGACATTTCTACGCGATGCTTCCCCATCTTCTGGACTTGTGCTCGTCCATAAAGCGTTTTTATACCTGCCCTAATGGGACAGCTGCCGTTTCAGGTGCTTCGACTGTGCAACATAGTTTATGACGTGAAGTCAGATATTCCAGCCTGTTGCAATGGTGTGCGCATACAGGAGACCGCCTACGTCACCTAAAGTATTGTGAGCCTTTCCCCCAGCGGCAATTCGGCTGGGTGCTAGTCCACTTTCCAGGCCGCGTTGACGCCATGGCACTCAAGGATTTTAAGGTGCTGTCGGGATTCAATGAGACGAGGTACCCAAACGCTATTGGCCCGCTTGTCGACACAGTGGTGAGGCGGAGACGCCAGTATGCTTTTGCTCTTAACTGATGTGGAATAGTCTTCTACCCATATCTTTGCAGCCGTCGCTCAGTTTTATATTATGTGTTGTTGCATTGATTCAATTTTGCGCAAAGCTGCAATCCTATTTGGGCATCCCCGCGGGGATTTCATTAGGACAATTTTTGTCAATGAATGACTTCTTGAGTTGTGAGCGATGAGTTATCAGCCGTACAAGTCTCTTCGGCACTTGGAGAGAAAGCGCGACTTCACATACGAGGAACACGCCTACATAAGGCACTGCCCATCAGAGTTAAATCCCCACAAGTACCTACATGGAGGATGGCATCTCTCAGGCAAGTTTATTACGCAGCATCCAGCAAGAGTTTCCGTTTAGTGCCAGATCCGGGTAATTCTGTGGCACCGCAGAATCATGTTACAGGCAGTATCCAAGCGTGCACATTGCACATGCCTAGCCAGATTTTAATCTGGCTTCCGCGTTGTGTACTCGCTGTGCGCAGACACATCCTACCTTCCTTATCTGTATGCTAAAGTTCCGTCCGACGACCTGAAGCCCGGCTATGAGCCGTGGGGACTGTATACCCCACTCCTTGCACAACGGGGAATCTTTTCATCGCCGGTTGGCGGTATTCTGCAGGCGCAGGTAGCAGCGTGGAAAGACTTTAGAGACTACAGACAAGTTGGATCTCTTTGTGTCGACGCAAAAGATGTCAGCTTTCGCCCCGAACGACAGCATACTGGGATATAGCGCCATATTTTTCTTTACACGTCGTTCACCAATAAAGATCAGTATACCGAATTGATGATAGACTTTTGCATTGCATTCTGGGAATAGTTTATGGGAGAGCGTGACGCTTGGAATGAGTTGTGGTGTCTGCTAGGGGCCACAAATGAGTTAGCACACGCAGTTCCATAGTCAGTTTTCGGACTGCTGCCTTATAAAAGCCCAGCTTTGTATGTGCACAGGCTGCGTTCTTCTGTTGCTGTAAGCATGTGTTTGCGGCACTGTGTGCCTCGTTCTAGTGGAAACTTTCTGCTGGTGGGCATGCGCAGGTCCCGGAGCACTACAAGGAAATTGGATTCGGTTCGATCCCTTGGGTCATGCGTTGCAACCCAACGAGGTGACTAGTTTATACCTTTTAGCTTGTATTTGCTTGCTTCCTGTCAATATCTTTTTTTAAGCTCTCTCCCCTTTCCTAAATTTGATCCGAGGATCTGTGACTCGAATTAATGCAGTTTGAACTGCCATGAAAGCGGCATTTGTACTGCAGCTGACGCTTTTCTGGGAAGTATGCTTGCTCTCAGGTATCCCACATGGTTTCAGCAACCAGATCCTCGATATTCAATGAGGCCCCGCTCAAGCTTCGTCGTCTATGGCGAGACGGTTGATGCACATTCTCTGGAGGAGTGGCTGTCTATATTTCGATTCATCCGCGACACGTTCTCAGCAGATATCACAGGCCAAGGTGCGATTGCTACCTCCCCTTAGCCTGTCGCGACCTCCGGGATTTAAGATCAAGAGCTTTCGCGAACAATCCGACGGCGCTTCCAACAAGCAATCGCAATTTTGTCATAATCGGCCGATGCCGATAGCAACTGGAGATGTGACGTTGGGCTGTTACACTGGAATTCTACAGACACTATCTCCTGACTAGGCAAATCTACCTCTTTACCAGCCAACCATACACTAGGCAGCTGTTCCTTTTTGAATTGTAATGGATAGCTATTATTTATTGCTAGGCCAAACAGGCATACACCTGCTTGCAGCATCCGGCTTTCTGCTCATCCCTGGCGAGTGATTTGGAGATAGCGGTTACCTGGCTTGCTGAGTGAGGCGAGCCCAAACAGTGGCTGTCAGCGCATCATGCCATGATGCTGGCACGCCTTCCACTGGACGAGCAACGATGGGGTTTATCACTAAATATTTCCTAAACGTTAGCCTCTCCCGGAATCTTTTATAGCATATCCTTCTGACCCTCTACGCTGGGGAGTATGGCAGCGTCTATACAGACTGGTGGCTTGTCTGGGACTGGCCTTCAAAGGTAATGAGATTTCGGCCGCTGAATGCTCAAATGCTCGCCTTTTCGACAAAGTTTTCTTGGCGTTGATGAAGCCGCCCCAACTTTTAAATATTGTGCCTTGGTGTCATGCAGCACTGGGCTTGCAGATCAAAGCTAATAACGCACAGCGCATTATGCACGTCCGTTGTGACCACCTGACCTGTAAGGCACAGGTCATGGTGGCGTTTCGTGTAAGCCATAAATGCGGTATGGGAAAGCTATTGAGGAACACTCTTAGTGGAGCGCAACTTTTTATAGGAGCCCGGTGGTCCTCTAGTGCCGCTTACGGCACTAGCCTTGAAACGTGACTATGCAGAGCAGTGATTTGGAAGAGACAAAGAAACCGAGGTCTTAAGACAATGTTAATGTTATGCTTTATCATCGATGTTTTTATACACCCTGAGAAAAGAACAATGGCTTGAGTATTGGAGAGTGTTAGCCCAACACTGAGAACTAAGTGGGTAGAAAAGTGGCAGCTGCACGGTTTCACATGAACTGGATTTAAAGGCTTCATTAGCAGAGGGTATGTGGAGGCTAGTGTGCACAATATAAGGGAGAAATGTACGGCAGTAAAGCTGCATAGGTCAATCGAGATATTGCAGCAGCATATCCTGGACACCATATGAACCTGCACAGAGACGGCCGGGTACGATAATATCATCGTAAGAATGGGGAAGGTACCTGCAGCCTTGAGATAGGCGTGGTTACTAACATGAAGACAGCACAAAACTTGGGAAGAAGTTTGTGCCTTCCTGCACGACACATAGCAGGGCGAGAGAGGCACAGAGCTGCAGATGGATTGCCAAAAACAACGTGAAACATCGAGAAATGGAATTCCCATTCCTATACGGACTAGCGTTTACTCAACGGCCACACAGACCTGCACAACGGCAAAAAGAGGACAGAGGAGGAGAGGAGCTTGAAAAAGACAAACAAGTGGAAGCGCCGATAATACCAAGAAATTGGGCCTTCAACATTCTCTTCCTTTGCTATTTCGAAGCTTTACAATATCCCACTTAAAACCCTGGATCTACGAAAAGAATAAAAGCTAATTTAAGGGTTATGATGGGGTTTGGTTGCAGAATAAAATCCCAATGGACTGGGGACGTTCAGCCCGTCGCGAGAAGTGATGCCTGAGAGGGTTTGGAAGTGCAAAGGTTAAGCACCCATAAAAAATGAAGGCCAAATGTCCTCCTCTCACTGTTCCATTGTGTTGTATGCAAGTGAAGGCATACAACCCTAACGGCAGCAATGACGAGTAGCGTTATCCGAACGTGACATCTATAATTGCATGGGATCTCCCCCTATGCGCATATAACTCTTACTAATGCTTCATATCATTCTTCGCCTACGGTAAGCTAATACCGCCTTTTTGCACACTAGTTGTCTATTCGGAGGTGGTGACCACATCTAGAGGGATTGACTACGCAAAAAAGATCCCTAAATCTTACAATGGAAAAGCTCGGCTAAAGACACCCAACCCTCATAGATATCCAGGGAGAAAATAGTTTTTCAGCGATCGCGAACTCTTAACTTTTACCACAGCTCTCATTCATTCCTCTCCAATGCTCTTTTGGCATCGGGCTGGCACAAATATTTAACTTACTTTGAATATTCCACATTGAGACTTAAACTTGAACACAATTCTATAAAAGCCCATTGTAAGCACCTCCAATTCCTGCTGTACTGCATCTGCACTCCTTCAGAAGAGAACCGTTTGTTGTCTTGAACTTCACAAGCCTCTCCTTGTCCATGCACAAACACATGGTAATAACGTATGGAGCCCTGGTTCGTGCATTTCGTTAACTCCTGCAATAGAAGTCATACAATCACAGCAACGCAAGCGACCTTCCTTCACAAAAATGTACATCCGATTACCGAACAATGGGTATACATACAGGCACATGTGGCAGCAAGATCCTTTTTCCCGCTTGCTGAGCAGCAGATGCTTGCTCACCAGCTTCAAGATTGTTAATTGTAAGCATCGCGCGACACCTTAATCTTCAAGACACATGACACAGCGGATGCATTCAGTTTTTCTCAGTAAGTCGAAGGCTTCGTTTATCTGCGAAAAGGGCACGCGATGGGTGCAATACTTCTCCAGCCTGAAATAAGGGATACATTCAAGAACAGCGAACGTGGCATATTGCTGGGCTGCCCCGAAGGCACCAGTTACTCACAGGGGTCACTACTTCTACCTTTGAAAAGGAAAAACGTAAGGACATATCTTGCATTCCGATCATATACCTACTGCAGTTCTCCTTTTAGGACTTTCTCCGCAAGCTTTGGAATATCATCGCGGGACTTCCAGCCGCCGAAGACAGAGCCTTTAAGGTGGCGCCCTACAATGAAGTGATACGGACGTGTGCTAACCTCCTTGCCCGCCTCCCCGATGCTGTACCAGCGAAAACATGAGTCAACTGGCAGCTGTCATAACCTGTCACCGGTAGCGATGAGCATCCCTTCACTAAAAAAGACGCCAAATGCCTGGCTCCCTTGAAATAGAAATTTTTTAGCAAGCTTCCCTTGGTGGTGCTACTATCTCGTGTCCTCTGGTTGATATATGGCCTAAGTGCCGGTGGGGAAAAGGTTAATTGCACACAGGGTATAAGGTAAAGTGTGATAACACACCCTACGATGACGGCCAGACCCCAGCCCTTGCAAGTAGATTCGAGGGCGTTACGCATGACATTCGTATTTCCCGTACACTCAAAAGCGAAGTCCACTCCACCTACATTGGAGCGTATGAGAAGCGCAAAACAGCCATGCACCACTGTGGCCTACACGTTGCATCCGAACAAGATCTTGGCTGGCCCACTTGCCGGCCTCGGTGTGTGCCAACACAAGTGCCCCTCGTTTCCACCATGACGAGCGACTTACCGTCTGTCATCTCAATAATGACTTCTTGAATTGGCTTATCGTATTTGTTCGGGTTGACAAATTTAGTACCCCCAAATTTCTTGGCAAGCTCCAGTTTCTGATCATTGACGTCGATGCAAATAATTTCCTTAGCCCCGGCGATTTGGGCTCCTTCCACGCAGGCCAAGCCAACACAACCAAGTCTGCGCACCCAAAACACCATGCTAGGTATGCTCTGATACAATGCAGTAACACTGAGCGCTCGCACTTTGTACTCGCACAGAAGCTGCGCTCTCCTCCTGGCAGTGAAACCATCTCGTGGCACCCTGCTAAGTGACTCAAACCTAAATACTCTGTCCATGAGGGAACTCATGGGTAAACATTTCCGAGGGATGTGTGCAGTGACAAGCCGTTCAATGCTCTTGAAGTTATGTGAAATTGAACCCGAAGACAGCAACGGTGGATCCCTTCTCGACCTTGCCCGAATTAATGGCAGCACCCATGCCAGTTGGAACTCCGCACCCTAACAGACACATCTGTTGCATAGAGCCCGCAGACACGCGCAAACTATGTCTGGTGCACAAAACACTTTGTGGAAAGCATGGATAAAGCGAGTCGGTACCGTTGGAATACGCCCCAAGGAAGCAGTCAGCACGAACAGAATCCAACAATCAAGCGGTATTTAGTGCCCTCCCATACATCTGTGGTGTTGACAACTTACCAGCTCCATGGGGCTGTTGGGGGGAATAACGGCAACGCATTCCTGAGGTACCACGGTGTACTGCGAAAAGCTGCATAATTTGATAAGCACAGGTAGACTATTGTGATGCACACATATGACGCCTCAACACTACCTGCGGTTGCACATACGTCAAGGTAGTCGATACATGTCAAAGCGGTTAAGGTAGTAGTAGTAGGCTGAGTGATCACGACTCATGCAGCGCCTACCAACCTCGAAGTGCCCATGAAGTGGTAGATAGTCTGGTTGTCCTTGGTGGAAAAACGAGATTTCCCATTTGACGGCATCACGCCGCTTACAAACGCGTTAAGAAATTTCCCGCACATGTTCGTCTTGTTGCATGAGTATCCCCTGCAAGTTTTGCACTTCCCTTGCTTTTGGTCTTCTGGGAAGCACTGGGGCTGCGGAACATCAAATGCAACCCTGCACTTTTCCGGTGTTCGACAAACTTAATACTTCTCATAACTTCTGCCAGATTAGCTGAGCCTTCCGTACGAGACATTTATGGCTTATTTTCTCCATCAAGTGCTTTTGCAAGGGAAAGCGAAAACCTATGAATAGGCATAGGCTAGGCATGTAATATTC
Organism: Eimeria nieschulzi; assembly: GCA_000826945.1. NCBI lineage: Eukaryota > Apicomplexa > Conoidasida > Eucoccidiorida > Eimeriidae > Eimeria > Eimeria nieschulzi. Next base: position 39,330 of record JRZD01029928.1, on the reverse strand, counting down.
CGTATTGGCAACAAAAAGCTTATTGGCTACCGACTTCCCAAAGAGGAATAACTTTGTCGCCAGGCTTGCAAGTAGTCACACCTTCGCCAACGGACTCCACCACGCCACATGACTCGTGTCCCAGAATGCACGGATACACAGCTGTGGGGTCGACTCCTCGCTGAGTTATCTGCAAGCAGGGAAACATGTAAAAATCTGAGAAGAAGCAATAATCGGAACTGCATCGCGGGTGGATAGTACTGGAATGCCAAATATTCCCAGAGCTCCTGGCCAGATGTACTACTCTATAGGCAATAGCCCGAAAAGCATATCTGGAGGCTGTCAACGCTAGAAAACAAGCCCAATACCGGCCTTGGATACAAGGAAGCATCTGGCTAAATGGGTTTCAATATGGTCCTGATAGGGCTCACACACCTCATCGGTGTGGCATGGACATGCATAGAGGACCTTGATGCGGACTTCGCCTTTCTGTGGGGGTCCGACTAGCACCTCCATAATCTGCACGCAAGTAAAAAAAATGTACGATGCTTCATGTTAAATTCAAAAAGCTCCAACTGCTGCAGTGATCGGGCCAGCAATCTACTCTTGAAATGCACGTTATACAAAAAAGAACCTGCACCATGCCATTTTTCTCAAGCTCGCTAACCCATAACTGGCTCGTAATTCTTCACGTGTCTTGTACAGAAGGTGTAGTCTGTCAGTGGGAAATGAGATAATACCTTGAAGGGCTCGCCGGCAGCGGGCACGACCGCTGCTTTACAAACTATCGTTCCCGGCTGCTGACTCATGTTGCCTAAAAAAGCGCACACTAAATGTGCAACTTCATACATAAAACAAAAAGTCTTCTTATTGTTAACACCAGGACGAAATGGCTGACCTGAGTTTCCAGGGTATGCGAAGCTATGCTACCTGCACTGAGCAGTGGCTTTCTATGTCCACTGTCACCTCCTAGCTCATAGATACCGTGCAAACCAACAGATGAGCTACCAGCAGTAGAAGGGGAAAAAACACGTGCATTGAGGAAATATACACAAATTCTGAAAGTATTCATTGGTCACGTTGGATGGTTATACCGCTACCTTATTTGCAGTTTGCGTCTGCTCTCGTACAGCAACCTACCAATGTTTGTGTGCTTCCTAAAATCTATTCTGATCGTCCCTGTATATGATTTGTGCCACTTGTACTATTAAATCAAAAATATCGTGAGTTTCTGCCATAACAGGACCTTTCTTTGATGTCTTGAAGTGTACCTGGCGGCGACTTCTCGCATGTTTCAGAAAGGAGGTTAAACTGTGATGGCCTCGGCATGTAGGTAACACGGCGGCGTGCTATTTTGAAAGTACCTTATGACTATCAGGAAGCAGTTCATAATCCGAGTGCTTTCCTTGCGAATTTAGTTTTGGTTTGCTCAACGCAAGACCGCCGGTAGGAGTGCAATTTTTAATCTGAATCTTCACAAACTGGCTTACGGAGTTTGTAACGGTCATATGTTGGCCTCTGCTTAAAGATAATAAGTACTAGACCTAACACTAAGTAAGGGTAGTTAGTTCCGCCGGAGAGGTCTGTCCTTCAGGCTTGCTTCTCTGAGACCATGCGCACCACAGCACAGCCAAGCGGCAAAGGAATGCAGCCAAGGTGCAGCTCGCCTGCATCTTGGGCACACAGGCACCCGAACACACAATCCGAGGAGCTGGGATACTGATCCTCGAACACATAGGCTTAATCCTTCCACTGATCTATAACGTATGACCCTAATTAGGACAATTCAAAATGATAACAAAAAGCCAAACAATACAATGTCGAACATACACAGTAACATGGTACATCTGCCCCCTCGTAAGACATATGTCCTGATGCGTCCATATGGATGGTGGTTCACCATGTCACCGTTGTTGCTGTTGCTGTTGCTGTTGCTTTATTGCCGCTGATACTGCTTTCCAGAAAGTTGCGTTTTCTTACTCCGATATGTCTAACAACCAGAACTCCGTAAAAACAGAAGAAAAAGAAGACCGAGGGCAATAAAGGGAAACTTGGGTGTTCGTTTCCTATTGCTCCTCCCTCCCGCCTCGGCGACTGCCGATGAGACAGTGGTTTCCCGACTCCAGTCGGCGAGACCAAACAGTTCCCCACCTCCACATGGTAGACAAATTGCTGATCATAGAAACAACCACACGGCACTCACTACAGGGCCTAGATGCTCAGCTTTCAGAACCGCTTTCCCGGGAGGGGTGCGTACCCGGTGATGTGGCCGACTCCCCTCTTGCCTCACTCTCGGATTTCTCTGTTGGGCTCCGGCCTTTATTCAGCCTTTGTGGCCTAAAGTTTGGGTGTTTCTACTTTAAACAGAGTGTCTCGGGTGACGGGGCTTTAGGGTTTATCTCCCAGGGATAAGGGAGCAGGGTCAGGATTTTTGCATTAGGAGACGTCCTGATAGCGATGATGAGTCAGGGTTTAGGGTTGGCATGCCTTTAGGGACCCAGGTAGAGCGCAAATGGCCAAGGGTTGTGTTAGTGTTTTAAGGCAGAGTTTGGCGTCGGTTCAGTTCTTGGTTTAGGCAAACGTTAGAGCTATGGCTCAAGGTGATGGGAGCCAATGGGGTGATTTGGGCCAGTGCTGAGTGTGGCCATGACGCGTTTGCAGACAAGTAAAACGCTCTGAGGGTTTCGGGTCATGGGCTGAAAGTTAAAAGGGTAAACGGGGTTATTCAGTGTGTGTGAAAGGGGTTAGATGTGGGTGGATGTGTGTCGTGCAGCCTCGGGGCTAGTGGCCTGGACAGCCCTAGATCTCCGAGGATCGCTCTCTTTGAATAAGTAAAAGGAGGCTTAAAAAGTGAGTTTGAAGGGTTTGGGATTCCATGGGTTAGGGTATTGGGTTGTTTTGTATGCAGTTAAGGACGCTATGTAGCCTGTGTGAGCCTTGGTGGGGAACTCAGGGGTCCCAGGTCCAGTAGTGATTAGGAACTGGTAAAGGGTTTGAGGGTTGTATTACGGCTGCTTACGTGTAGAAGGCCAATTGGTGGGAATGGGCGTCTGGGGGTTTCTTTAAGGGTCTGGCTATGGAATATAGGTAGCCTGATATTTGACTGCTCTGTATTTCTAGGGCCCGGTGTGAAATCGTGTTTGTAATATGGCCCTGTGGAGGTCATTGATATCATTTAGGATGTAGAATTGCCCGATATGTCTCTAGCAGGTTGGCCTGGCTTCAGGTAAGAGGCTTGGCTAAGGGCGTGAAGTGTCGAAAGGGAAGGTTCGCATGAAAGGGCCCCGCGGCATGGGTTGTGGACGTTTTAGAATATGTATTTATACTTATTCTTATTGGGGAAAAGGTTCAATAGGGGCCAAGTGGTTGTTTAGGGGTGGAGGACTGTGTCGAGTCGGCTATGGCTAAGGGGATCAGCTGCAGGCGTAGTGGACTAAGGGGGTCAGCTGGAGGTATAGTGGACAACACTGTAATCATGGCCGAGGCGTGCTTGACTTATGCATTAAGCCTGTGCCGTACGCAAGTTTCGTGAAATGTTTGTTAAAAAATAAATTATATTTAAGTGACATACAAAAATTATCCACAGATAGTGCGTGGCATAGCTCTATAAAAGCAGTTGTGCCCTGTTTGAGGCAACCCAGCAAACTGCAAGCCCCATAAGTAGAACCTGCAATACATATCGCGGGAGATATTTGCCACAAGTGGAAAGAAATTCTCGTTTTCTCCTTTGTAATAGAAGACGACACCGAATATATAAAGTGTGGGAAAAGAACATTTGTGAATCCTATTAATCTGTTCGATCACCATATTGGGGGGGAACGGGCTGGCTGTATTCGAATATCTTCAGTCGGCTGCGTTCTGCTAAGCAGAAGTGCAATCTGTTTGATTTTATAACCTTAGAGTGGTTCGACAAGCAAACTCAATTGACGTTTCTTGAGCAAAGCTTGTTGATACTCTCCTTTTTTCTCTTTTTCTCCGTTGATAATCCTTTTCTTGAATGACACAAGTTACCCTTCATCTCCTTTCCAACCTGAAAAGAGCAGGTCACTTAAAAGTAACTTGGAGGGATAAGGGGTGGAGCAATCACTCATTCGATGGAGAATGTCATTTTCAAGTGGCCTGCGGCATGGCGCCTAGCAGGGCCGTTGCCAGCTGCCGAGCGCAACCAGCTCATTGGTAAGGGGGAAAAGAACGTTTATAACTGAATTACTGCGGAGATATAAATACTACATAACAAACTGTTATTTTTGGGGAAAGACAAAAGATTACCAAGTACCTGTTGCCATGAGCTGAGCTGTATACGCAGTTGAAATCGAGGCGGGGGCCTCCCTGTTGCTGCATTTGCGGGACGATGCTTTAAAATGGCAGCTTGCAAAGGATATTCAGCTGCAACAATGGTTAAGGGATCTGCTGTTGAGATTGCCGTCGGCATATGAGCTTTTCTCCGCCGATTTCACTCCCCTCCCTCAAAGGACGCAAAGGTAGCCGTAAGATAGACCCCGCATTTTACCCTTGAAACGCAAAACGTTGCAGCAAGGGGGTACATCAGCATCAGCTTCTGTTGGATAAGCGTGCTTCTGTTTTGTGGTTTTCTGTAGGATACTGCTGCGTGTCTTCCTGCGGCTGGGGAAGCTGCACCTGCAGGAGCTGCAACAACAGTACCAGCTGCTGCCATGCACGGCTTGCCTCCTTGTCGGTCTATCCTGGGAGCCTGCTGATCCGTCTCTGTGTGCCACTGCTGCTGGTGCTTTGCTGGCCTCGCTCAAGCCCATAAAGCGACAGCGTCTAATTGAGGAACTGCAGCAGTCTCTCTTTTGTGCAATCGAGGCTGCAGCTAAAACACTAACTGCCCTCGGCCGACGCTACGACTCCCCCTTGCTCCAGCCAGAAGCATCGGTAGCAGATGCCGCCAGTGCACCTGACCGTGGTGCTGCATGTTCTTGGCTAGAAGCAGCAGCTGTTGCACTGCAGCCCTTGCTCGAGGCACTTGCGACTTTGCGCGTAGCTACATGCTATCTTCCCGTGGATTTCGTACTTCAGCTATGGGATCAGAAACGAAACTGGGATCGCCCGTCTCCCACCATAGAGGAAATGCTCACCTCACTCACAACGCCGCAACCGCCCCGAAGCCCACAATCCCCTTTCGCTGCTTCCCTTAGAAGAGTCTATGCAGCACTGGTAAACCCCTAACCACACTGCAGACGCCAAGAATAAGGCCTGCAATTCCGATGTTTATCTCTTTCTGCTCGAGTCTCGGGCCTTATCCGTGTCGACTGACGGCGGTCGCTTCACAGTAAGGTTTAGGATTTCGATGTTTGTCATCATATGCAGACGATGTGTGGTTTAGGCGAGTCCCCCATGGTTCGTTTCCTTAACCCCGTCAGAGTCGCTACTGCCACTCAGGCTGCACCAAGGGGCTGCGAGGGCTCGCTTGCTGGTTTGCAGCTGCTTAGTGGGGAACACCGCAGCACAGAGCCGTGCCGTGAGGGAGGCGCTGCTGGAAGGAGGCAGCCGCAGGCCGAGCAGCTGGTTGCTGCAGCAGGCCGAGGAGTTGCTGCAAGACTGGGGAGCGTCTCTGATTCAGCTATTTGAGGTGCGTTTGACGGAGCACAGGGATACGTGTACTATTTGGAGGGAGAAAGCGTTGATACTTTAAGATTTTATGTTTCTGCTTGGTTGCAGGCTGCGGCCGCAGAAGGCGGGGCTACGTACTGCTTAGTCAGAGATTTGCAAGCCAGTGGAGCAAGTCGCCTGCTCCAGCAGTGGCGATCCCTTGATATGTACGCTATAAGCCCCCTAAACGCGCAAAGACCACTTGATCACTGCCGCATCGCGATGTCGATACTGCTGACTTAGTGGCCTTGAGATTCTGTATTTTGTATATGCGCCATAGACCAAAGCAGACACCCAAGGATTATTGTTATTTTTTGAGGGCTTGAAGCTTATGGTTCGGTGCTTTGTTTTTGTAACAGGAATCCGGATCTGCTGGGCTATATCGAGTCGATTCTCTCCCCACACATAGCTGTATGCGATCTCCTATAAAAATAGGAGCTGGGCTTTGGTGCTCGCTATGCTGCTGCAGTTGCAGATGTTACCAGTGCTACTGCTGTCGGTTAGGCTGCCTTACCTTGTGCATGTGCTTAAGTGATGCTGCTGTGAAGCTGTACCTGACTCAGCATGGAGAAGAGGTCGCTGGAAAAAAAGCCCCAAAGCCTGCTGCTCCCGTTGAAAGGTGTGGAGAGGCGAGCTGGGCCCTGACCCCAAGAGATGCGGAGACCGTCGCGTAAGATGCGGTGTTTGGGCTTAGCAAAGTGTATGGCCAAGGCAGTCTAGCTCCGATACTGCCAAAACACCCCGTAGAGCACTTTCCTTCGTCTTTTGTTTGATGCGCTCCTTCACATGAGTTTTAGGATTTAGTGCGCAGGGTTTGCGTTTAGGCAGCTGCAAGAGTTGCTGCCAGAGCACGGGCTTGGGTATCTGTACCTGGCGCTCCGCGAGCTGCGTGGTAATGCAGAGGAAGTTGTGTCTCTGTTGCTGGAAAGCAAGGCTCCCGCCAGCCTCCGATCTGTTCCACGTCAAGCGACTCTTCAAGGCAACCAAACCCTAAACTGCCGAGCCATTTAGGCCGTAAACTGTCCTGGTCTTTCACGTCTTAATGATATTGGCGGTGCCCACATCCCTTGCTTCGATTGTTGTCGCTGGCGCTTATAGTTTAGAATTTACAGTTGAAGATTGACGGTTTGTCATATCTATTGGCTGTGCAGATGCAGCAACGTTTTTAGAGGCAGAAACGAATGACAGGGTGGTGCCGCATGGGCTGTCGTCCCCTAGCTCTGACATACAGCGGAGAAACCTTGCTCTCGCGTAAGCTGCATACCTTACTTCAGTGCACTGTGTCGGCACTCCCTCCTAAGCCAGAATTGTCAGTTCCTAAATTTAAAACCGTTTGCTTATAAATCCCTTTTGATTAAACGCAGAATTTACAGGTGGGAAAAGGGGGGAAGGATGCGTTTGCAAACTCAGCGAGAGGGCAGCTGAGGAAGTCTGGGAGGGCAGTGACGACTCGGACGATTTGCTTTACGACGATGATGCTGACGAAGAGCTCTTAGCAGAAGATGCTGCTGCCCAGCGAAACGCTGCAGAGTGTGAGTACTGTTTGTTTCTTACGACTTATGGTAGCCATGCCCACAAGCAACCATGGCGAAGTTCGCATTAGTCTTGGAGCCACTGCAAATGAGTCTACTTGTGACGCTTGGTGGGTTTATGACCCAGCGTTGCTTGGATGTTGCGTGTATTCACTGCTGTCTTTGATGCTTGGCTCAATTCAGCTGAGGTGGAAGAACATTCGTCGTCGGAAGAGTCTGAGCGGGAGGGTGCTGGTCATGGAACAGCATTTCGCGGCGGTATTCTTTCATGTGCACGGCTAAAAGCTCTATCAGGCATACATACGCTTTCGCTCAAACCTAAACGTTGCAGCAAGAGGAATATATGCAGGAGTTGCTAGCTGCCTGTAGATGCGAACGTGGTTCCGTTGGTTACAGTGTGGCTTCTATAGTGCAATCTTGGATTGTTGGCGGCTGCTGATATTGTGTTTATTTCGTGGTGACTTATGATTTTTCAGTTCGCATGCCTGTAAGAGGCGGCACGTTGGCGGCCCGACGAAAGGAAACCCACAAGGCCTCCGTTGCAAATCATTCACGACGCAACCAGTGAGCAGTTGTGAAGCGGGAAGAGGGACATCACTCTGCTTCCACAGAGCACAACTAGTACTTCTACATATTGAACTGGGTTCCTCAATAAAACTGCAAACCTGAACCGCAGAAAGCTCGAAATAGGGTGCTGCGTTCTTGAAGGGTGAATAAGTAGCCTGAATGGGATTTGCAGGCGGCGTCGAAAGGTTGAGCGTTGCCTGGGTCCCTAAATCATCGAGTGTTCCTGGCGTACCTGGACAGCCACGTCATGCACCCGAAGGTTGACCGGCCTTGCCTGATGGAGCATTGGGACCCACCTTCAGGGACGCTAGGTCCTGCAGCAACGGCGAGGGCTTGAAATCTCTTACGGGCCTTGAGGGGGCGCCAATCCGAGATACAAAAGGATTATTTGAATCAAATGTCTCCTAAGCCTCAAAGGAGGGAGTCTGGAGCGACTGGGGTCTCGAGGCCTCAAGCAGGCATCTAATGGGATCTGTTGGCGTTGCCTCGAACACGAAAGGGCACTAACACAAAATACGATGAAGGCCTCCGGGGAGGCACGAAACTATTTGTATCAAGCGGATCTGCATTTTGCCGAACCTTCAGGCGCACCCTCCAACGGGTGGGTGGCCTGAAGGATCAGCCCAGGGCTAGGGAAGCGTGGCCATTTGGAGAAGTGACGCTTGTGTGTGTTGGTTTCAACCAGATCAGCATAAATGCCACGCTCACATAGGGCCGCAGGAGCTGAATTATTTTTAGCACCTTCAAGAGGAAATGAGTTAACAATAATATAGTACCATAAAATCGGGATAGGGGAGCTACGAAGCCAAGGCCACCCATGCTAGGAAGTACTGCTTCTGCAGGTTGGTTTGCAGCACAGAAGGTGTCGCTGGGAAAACACGAGGCCTCATTCGGCATTAGCAAATACGTTGTGGTATTTACTAGGCTAAAGGAATGCCCCATCCTCGTAAAGCCACACACAGCACGTCGTTGGTTTCTAATCGCGTTACTTTGCCAGCCCCACGGGGTCTCAGACAAACACAAAACCTGTACCACGCTAGCAGTCAGCAGCCAGTCTGTAACACTCTAGCCAGAGGTATAGGGCTAGGCCTTCGAATACACTCGTCAATCAAGGATTGCGCTCGGGATGATCCAGTGACCTGGAAGTATCGTCAGTGGCCTGCCGCCAAAGAGTCCACGAACAGCGCCAACCATACTCGTTTTGCTTTCATTTCTGCTATCTTGAAGAGACCGCCAGTCATAACCCTCTGACAGCATGTACCACGGGAGCATGCGACTGGGAGTGGACGACCCCTGACGGCTTTTTGCTCCTGCTTGTTTTCAGTTTCCTGCCCGCAATTGTCGGCCCTGCGTCTTAAAAGCCGCTGTTCCTAGAAGTTTGAAGGTAACTCTGTTGCTCCCGCATGCCGCCATAGACTAGAAAAGTCTTTGCAAACGTATTGTGCGCGCATGTGGCAAAGTAGATGATACATATGTATGCTTGAAGATGATCCTGCTATTTCCGTTTAATGGAACCAGCTCCCGTTAGTCCCCTCTTCCTAGGAAAATCTTCGTCTGCTTACTGGTCTTGTTGTCTCTGTAGCAATTCGTCCATGCGACGCAGTGCTTCGCTAATGGCCGACACGCGGGCAGCCGCCGCCTCAAACGCCTCACGCGCCACCTCCTTGCTGTGCTTCCCGCCATTACCTGCATCGATGCCACGCCGTAAGAATATTGATTTCAAAGCAGGGTGCATGCGCAGATTTCAGCGTAGAATCCTTCACCAGCATTAGTGAATCTGGGTGGATGACTGTGGATTGCATGCTTTTCCTTCCCTGTGTTCTAATGCGTGGCTTCAACGTGGCAATGCGGCGCCTCAGACTCGGGGTTCGCCAGCCAGGGAGTGTATGTGGGAAACTGGAAGTGCTTTGGGGCCTATAGGCGGCATAAATACGTGCCGTTACCTACATGGCGGGGCAGCAGCAGAGGCCTTCTGAATCCAATAGGATTTAGTCCTTTCAAAGAAGTTCCTCAAAGTCTCGCCCTCAAACGGTGTTTCCATGGGATCGTCAAGGCCGAATCGCTCCTGCAACCGCAAATGATCCGATACTCCACGGAAGCACGGGCTACGAAGCCAAGGGAGGCCACTGAAAAGCCACTGGGCTAGCCTTGGGTATGGGGATGATGTTCATAAGATATGCAGCCCTCGGCAAAGCAGAACGTGCCATCAGGTCGGATACTCTATTGCGAATTTGTGGCTCACGCCAAGTGGCGCTGCGATTACCTGCAATTGCTGCATCTCCTCCCTGACGCGACAGCGCCGCTGGCCCGACTGTGGCCCCTCTGACCACACAAACAACTCTACATACACATAAGTCACAATTGACAACCGCTCTGTTTGCTCTTCAGCCGTATTCAAGGCTTTGGGCCCGGCAAACCTTCATCAGAGTCAGAAGTCTCATCTTCTTCCGCATGGCTTTCGCTGCTGTCTGAGCCGGTGCAGTCGCTGTCTTCGTCGCTGGACCTTTCACTGCTGCTTTCAGCTTCGCTATCGGCTCCCTGCCATTCGTGCTCATGCATCGTGCCTTCCAACAGACGCACCCAGCGGTCTCTGCGAGCAACCATGGATAGGACGACTGTTTACGAAATGAAGAACTTGGTTAACAGCTTTGGCATGCAACCACCTGGGGCTTGAAATTGAGACTCAATCACTGAGCTTGCTCAAGAGATGTCACTACCAGAGAAACGCAAGGGGGCAGTGGACCGCCTTTAGCGAAGGTCATCCATCAGGGGTCCGTTGCATCTGTTGGTGTATTTGGTGTAAAGGCAAACCGTTTGTTGAGGTTAAGGCTCCAGCAGTCGTCTAAGGTTACCTCCTTGCTTCCCAACTCCATTATTCCTCCCATCAAAATCAAATTGGAGCCTCTCACGAGGAGCATGCCGTGCAAACGTGGCAGTGGTACATCCGCTGAAAATAGGGCAGCCGGCTGCCGCCTGGGTGCTGCCTGTGCTGATGTTGCTGCTGCTGTTGCAACGACTTCAGCGTCTGCCGTCGTCTTCTCTCCTTTGATGGCTTTGATCGGCTTAGTCTCTTCTTGGGAGCAAGAGCAACAGCATGCAGGAATGCTGATCGCAGTGCTACTCGTGTCTGTGCTGTTAATGCTTTCCTGATTGTGGGCAGGCAATTCCATTCCCGACTGCTGTTGGTAGGTCTGTTCCGTGGTTGAAGCAGAACCTGCTTCCGACCCGGGGTCACTGCCCGCCAGGTCTTCAAGACGCAGCTTGACTAATCGGCCCTTGGCGTCGAAGTATGCGAAGGTCGTCTGAGAAACGACTCCACAACTAAACATTACAAAGAATAGTGGCTATGCTCTATACGTACCAAATGGATTACTGTTTTCTACGTGTGAAGAGCTTTGCAAATCCTAAGGGCAACCCCAAACACCTACATATACAAGCCCCAGCTCCCACAACTAACCTGCCAGTTGTCGTCCTCCCCAGACGACGATTGCCCCCCGTCACTTTCTGTCTCGCAGCTCCCTGGTTCTTCACCTGGAACCGAGCAGCCTGATTACCAGAAGGCATAGCTTATTTCCTGGAATTTTTCCTTGCTCGCCCGCCAATGTT
>JRZD01029928.1:1443-23810 GCA_000826945.1 Eimeria nieschulzi | reverse complement strand
TCAATAATAATTTTAAGGGAATGTGTGCGATTTATCTAATTAATTCGATGTTTGTGCCAGAACCTGGCCAGACGTGTTAAGGCCTTTATGGTGCTGAGCTAAATAAAAGTACGTAAGAACTTATTTTTAAAATTAAAAGCCCACATGACTTTAAAAGGTTCGAGATTGCTTAGGAGGGCGGACTAGAGCAACAGAACAGGGTCTGGGGAGCTTGCAGTCCTTTAGGGATTGGGCAACCCTGATCTATATCAGAACTTTACCATTCGACTTCATACACACATAACTTCTTAAAAACATTTAACTGTAAATGTTTTAGGGTGATGTGTAAAGCGGTAAAGCCTGAGTTGTTCCTAGAGAGGCAGGAATAAGCCCTGCCGACACCAAGGCGCGATGCCTACGAGATTGGTTCTGTCCCCGGTATAAATGGGTCTACGCCTAAGTAATTAAACCAGTAGTAAGGAAGTTTGCCATAATTGATTTTTTTTCAAGGCAGGAAACGGCAGGTTGCTTAATTATTGAGATTTCAGGCTTTGCAACCCTCGAGGCAGGGTGCACAGTGTGACAGGGTTCCCTAGGGGTCTGCAGCTTTAGTGGCAACCTATGAAAAACTTTGATCTCTTTGCGTAACAAGAAGCGATGAATGTTGATGTTTACAGCAGTTTGAGTGGGTCAACTAGCCGTCTAGATCGTCAGTGGGAGTCTAGGACAGCTGGTGGTCAAGTCGAATAGGCGTGCGGCATTCACGTTTCTTTAAGCCATTTTCGGATTTCTAAGGGGCCACCTGTTCCCAATAGAGGGAATTAGGGAGGGTTCTCACACAATACCTAAGGGACTGCAAGGCCCCAGATCCTGTTCTGGTGCTCTATACCGCGCTCCCGAGCCCACTACAGCATTTACAAATTACAAGCTTTTGTTTTTAAAAACGGTTTAATACTTACTTACATTATTTAACCCGGAACCTTAGAGGTCTTAATATATCTGACCTGGTTCTGGCACCAAATATCGAATAAGTTAATGAATCATTTACTCTTTCTTTAAATTATAATTAATATTTTTAATATATCATTTTTTATTTTTGTTTTAACTAGATATAATTAGCTTTTAAGCATACACCTCTTACGAAACATGAGCACGGCACACGCCCAGTGCTGAAGTCAAGCACGCCTGACCCGTGCTTTTAGTCTATATAATAATTGTAGATGAATAGTTTTCCAATATAAACATAGCACGTAAAGTAAGCGCGGCACATGATTAATGCTTGAGTCAAGCACGCATGAGCCGTGATTCTAGTGTTTTGCACTACAAGGATGCTTCATCGCCTTGCCGCAAGTATAAGGCGGCGCCGTGAGGTATGGCTATGCTATCCCATACAGGGTGGGACAGATGTTAAATAGCCAGTTTGATCTGGTTAAGGCTCAGTTTAAATCAATTATTATGTTTGATTAAAGATAAAAAGCGTAGGTGAGGGGTAATGACGTGTGGTGTCGCGTGCCCGAAGTGAGGTTGCGGTATGTTAACTATGGGTCCTGGCGGTATATGATAATTATTATAAGTCCCGTATAGAGCTTAATTTAGCCTGGTTGTTAGAGCACGACCACGTGAGAGTGTGCATAGAGTTTTAGTTAGGACGGAGGATTTGCGTGTGTGTCTGGCTAGACGCCTAAGGACTGGGGTACGGTGCAATCAAAAGAAATAATTCCGAAATGAGTTAGGTTAAAAAGATATTGATTTATACTTAGAGTAAGATAAGTGACATGTTTGGAGGGGTAGGTCGAGCGTTGGGAGCGATTAAAAAAGTCGGTTTGTAAGAATCGGCTGGCCTCATGCAACCTTGGGGCTGGGAATCGAGGTCGTTTTCCGGCAAATCGATATGCCTGAACGAGGGGCACACCTTTTGCCAAGGCTTTCGGACTAAGAGATCTTGTTGTCCTAAAGCGTTTGGTATCTTTATTTCATCTTTCCAGAGTAAATAAGGCCTTCCGTTGGTGAGGCATAGAGGTAGCTGTAGGTAACTTGAAGGCCTCCCTCGGGAGGACTCCGGTGAAATTCCAGTAGTGTTCTGTTTTTTCCTTTTTTTTTCAAGCCCTGAGCAGTTAAGTGGGGGTTTTGGAGGGGTCAGCAGCGTTTGGGGAGGCAGGGTTGTGTGCTTGTGAGGGTGTCAGCTAGCTATGTGTGTGCCTTACCTTCCTGGGTCTGGGGGCTTAAGTAGAAAGTGGGTTTGGTCTTAACTGATCTATAGGACCTTAATGAGGACGTTCAGATTACTTGGGAGTTCGGCGTTACATAGGTGCGTACACCTACATATATGAAATACGGGGAGTTGTTCAGGATCTATCGCTAATACAGCAGAACTCTGAGCCTTTCGTAATTTGGAGAGTCTGATCATTGGTAGCTGCAGGATCTTACTTGTTTATGGGAAAGGTTCCGAGGCCTATCCAGTGCCTACCGCATCACGTGAGGGGTTGAGGCGTGGATCCCTTTATAGTAATGCTAAGGGAAGGGGATTAGGCATGAAATTGCCGTTGGGAATTTACGCTGTCTAGGTGGCTGGATACATCGACATGGACACGCATCCTCATCCCAGCCCTGCAGAGATCCCTAAGGGGCCAGCCTGAATATATTGTGCAATATAGGGATCTTTCTCACAAAACAAGCTGAAAGACTTTTGAATCAAATGAAGCATATAAATACCAAAGTTGAGCTTGCAAGCTCATCACGTACGCTTAATGTTGTATTGAGGCCAGCTTTCAAGTGGCTTTGCAAGGTATAAAAGCAAAAGGTAAATCAAGAGTGTCGCATGACACAGCGTTCAAAACCAAACAAAAAACTGTGTTTTAACCCAAAAAGTGCTGGTTCTGAGAGCTACACTCCGAGTGGGAAATAGTAGGTGAAATACATCTATGCATCGAAGTGGAAGTTGCCACTTAGAGACCACATAAACCTCATGGAATAGTCGTTTCTCAAGGGCATGAACCCTGTACGATGTCTACTCTATTAAGTGAGTAGTAAAGTTCAACGAGAGGAAGACCGAATGGGGACTTGCCAGCTGGCTGCTACGCCCACCTGCGCAAAAGGTATAAGCCCTTAGTGGAATGATACACAAATGCGAGGAGCTGGGCTACTGCTCCTTGTATACACAGGATTAACCGTTCCACCTATATACAACTGAGGAAATTAAGTAGGATAATTCTGAGTTACAACCAACGGGCAAACGCTGCAGTAATAAACAACCTAATTTGCATGTTACACTTCGTCTCTGCTGATTATTGAACCAAGATGTCCATACTAGAGACAGAGCATTCCCTTTGTATTTTCTGAAACTCATTCTAAAATGCTAGTGCTTTGGAGAATAAACTAGTAGCCATTCAGCTTTAACAGTGTCGGGGGGTCTGCCTCAGGAGGCGGCTAGCAGGATCTGGGACTGTGCTGCTCCATGTACAGAGCGTCTAGCCTATTTTTGTTTGTGGCAAATGCATGTGAATACTCTACTTTCTTTTGTTATTTAAGTTGATGTGCTTTTAGCATATCACCTGGTCGGCCACGGTTCGTGAAACACAAGAGGAAAGCCTTCGGTGCTGGAAGCATCGATCTTATGAATTCAGAGCAAATCCGCACGGCGCCGACCTTTGACACCGCGGTGAGTTCACCGCAAGCGGTCGCATTCGGAATGTATTTGCCTGTGGAGTTGTGGTTGGAGTGAAGATTCCCTAGAAACCTCTGGCCAGTTCTGACTCTCCAGGAGGTAGTCAACAGGATATGCGTCGGACAGCAACGTGGCTGGGCATTGCAAGGACAAATGCTGAAAGGCGTACAGCAACATGTGGCACGCACCAGCTGATAAGGCCGAGATCTCAACGGAAACTCAAGCAACAGCGGGAACAGCAGCGGCCCTAGTTGCAAAGGTGCAGATGGCAGCAGACGAGGAGAATCTGGATGCGTGGACCGACGAGGTAGCTGCAGATGAGGTAGTGCTCGTGTCCCGTGGGCCATTCGTGGATCCTGAGGAACTGACTGCGCTGCAGCATGAGCTGGATACGAACGGCGATGTTAACTGTTCCCTGCGGAAGTTTATACGTCGCCTTCAGCGGATACAGGGTTCTCTTACAGAGGAAGTGCAGGTGCTGAGCCGTGGGGTTGCCGCACATTCTATAGGAGTCACATCGGCGACTTCTCTAGCTGAGCTGCAGCACCATTTAAGCGAAATCATTCATCTTAGTGGCCCTGAGGTTAGTAATAGCAAGGCACTGAACACAACATTTGCAGTAAGAACGACGATGTATGTTGTATCTCCATCTTCCATTGATGCCGTCTATTTGGTAGTATTGCTCCTCCCCTCCTCCTTGTCAACCATACGCCGGACCTGCATCCGTGCCATGCTTGTGCTCCTCCAGTTAAGCGCCTACTTTGAGGAAACGCGTCAGGCGTTGCATCTGCAAAATGGTAGTGTTACTGCGTGTTGTGTGCCTGTGCAGTTGGGCTGTGTGTGGTCTACGGTGAAGGTGGGTCTAGGAGTCTCCTCTGTGCTATCAGGGAACGTAGTACTCGGCGGTTTGATTATTGCTTGTGCAGCTGGCTCCCTAGGTACTTCAGTCCTATGGAAGGTTCACCGAGACAACCAACGAATGCGCACTTCAGGGCCTGAAAGACAGACGCAATCTCCTTTTCCAGTTGATGGCTCAACGCACATCGTAGAGCACATTCCCCCAAATTCCAACCAGACTGCTATCCGTTTTCGTAGTACTGGGCCGTTGATCCCAGACGAAACGCAAGGTAACCACATGAACCCCCAGCTGTATGCCACTAACAGTGGCAGCGGCTTGGCCTCTCCGCGGTGCGACGTTTCATGTAAAGAATCGGCAGATTACGATGCATGGAGCGGGTAGCGAAAACACACAAGAGCAGAGTTTTCCAGCGGAGGTTCACCCAAGGCAGCATATCATTTCACTCCTCCGGTCACACCAGATCCCAATGCTGCTGGAGCTAGTGGCGTTATGGTCAGCAGCGACAGAATCTGATATGGTCGCTTCAGCTGCCCCTGCCTCCTGGAGGAATTGCAGAGCGAGCAGGCCGTTGACTATCGACAGCCGTACAGCACCAGACCTTGTGCATGTGCAAGTTGAGTCACTGATTCCTAATCAAAGAGTGACTGCCAGCGAGTAGTCTGCATGTTGCAGACACTATCTGCGGCAAACAAAACTTTTCTTATGGACGGACTATACAACCAAAAAAAATTTCCTTCCAGAGTGGCCAATGTAAGCGAAGCTAGTACTACACCCACAATGGTGGGCAAACGCATGGCGGCGGTAAAGTTGTCTATTTGATGCCAAGTTCAGCAAGCCACAATACACACACCAGCGTGCTCGCGCTGCATTGCCATTTTCCTTTCATTTTCATTTTATTCTCGACAGTTATTGGTTACGGACTGCCATGGAAGTTTGCACTGCGGCATCCGGGCGAATGATATCCAATAACAGGAGCACAGCTACTAATACGCAAAATGCAACAATTGCCTCATTGGCCATATTGGGTGCCACAGAAAACGTGAAGCCGGTGGAAACGAAATGAATCCACACGACCATGGTGAGCTCCCTATCTTGTTCCTGTTCCCTCAACCTACGCAGCGTCGCTGCGAGAACCTTCCACCAATTATTTTTCATAAAGCTGGTGTCCTTGAAGCGACTGATGTGAATTGATGTGACAACCGATCTTCTCGGTATCTCAGTAGTGGAACCAATTAATCCGATCAAGTTACTTGAGAAGTTCCTTGCAAGAATGCGTGGCAACAAGAGAAAGGAGGAAGGGTAATATTCTGTTTTAGTTATCCTGTGGAGGCTTGGCTTAGGGTACACGGAAACGCCAGTCACAAGATCCCATGGAGTCATGCCTTCCAGAAAGCTCCCCTCAGTTGCCGATGAACTATGAAGATCCTTTTTAGACGTTTTACGGTCTCTCTTGGTCATTTGAGCAAGTTTTCGCACATGTGTCTTGACGACGCCTCCCAAAATTTTGCCGAGTCCCTTGAACCCAGTTTGGCAATAAAACAGTGAAGCTGCTTTTATCGAAAGCATCAAAATCTCCGCGTGCTTCAGCAGCGCGTTGCCAACAACGGTATGGTCTGTCTCTGCGTTTCTGACAGAAACGGCAAAGTCGTTCGCTTTATTTTCATCAAATATTGAAGAAACTACTTCTCCAAATGCCATACCAAGCAATGATGTTAAAAGCTTTCTCTGAAAAAGCCACCTAGCGTTTTTTCCCTTCCATGAAGAAACTGCAAAAACTGCAGCATACACCCCGCAAAAATCTTCCGTTGCTAGCATTTAGCTCCTTGCCTCTAATTATCTTTGCCGCTTGGTTTCGGGAAAGTGTTTATATCCTCAGCCACAAACATATTTATTCACGGCAACAGGGTTGTGGAGCCGGGAGGACAAACCCAGCATCGTGTAAAACAGAGACTTACATAGGGACACGAAGACTGTTACATACACCTTTGCGGAGGCTTGAGCAACTTGCAATTCTTCGTAGTTAATTTTTGCTTCCTTAAAATTTTTTGCAAAATCGTTTGCTTTCGTCTTAGCTTGATCCCATTCCTTATGCGCAACGTGATGAAGGATTGGATGGAGTGTAGTTCGCAGTTTGTGGCCATATACCAGATTTGCGCACAATATGCTGGCCTTTGTACCGATTTTCCCTATGTCCTCAGACTTGCAGAGTTTCACGTTGATAACAAACGCTTCGGCTATAACGTCTGCGAGCAGAGCCTGGAAAAGCCCTTGTGAGCTGACAGTTAAACCGCTATGGGCTTGGTATTGTGGATTCTCTTTAAAACTTTTTTTACATCTTTCCATGCCCAAAAGGCTTAAAAGAAAGCCCACCATGCCCGATTCTACTAAGTGTTGTTGTGACAGTAGTAGTAGGAGTTGCAGTCTTCGTAACTGACGCAAACGAAGGAGCACATGTTTTCTTCAGAGCTCAACACATATGATTAGTGTGTGAACAAACCTTGGGAGGCTGAGTTTGAAAACAGTTGAAGCGGACCTAGATTAATGGAAGTGCAGAAATTGTGCTGCAGTGGATGTATGAGATAGCTGCTCACGATATTGTTTCTTTCCTTGACAAAAACAGGCGTTTCTTCAGTAGGTTGTGCACCTCTATTTTTATCGTCCCTTTCAAGCGTTTGTTGGATCGCGTGCTCAAAGACGCATGAATTCGCCTCGAGTTCAGGATATCGCTCTACATCTACTTTACCTTTGTCCGTTGCATCCAAAACGATCTTGGCAAGTGATCCGACGTCAATAATTTCAGGGACTGCAAACAAAATCGCAGAGGCAACATTTATATTATTCGCTTATCCTGAGCATACCGATGTCCAGGATGAGATAACAAGTGGGCGCTTTGATTAATGCGCTTGGATGATCTCCGCTGCAATACGTAGGCTTTTCCATCTTATACGCATCACCGCAATTATAGACTTAAATTGAAAAGCAATATGGTTTCATTGAGTATTCATGGACACTTTTGAGTTATTGGCACTGACAGAAACATTTCTGGATTGCTTGGGGACAGAAATCGACTGGACGACGAGCAGCTGAGTCTTACTTCCCAAGATATTCGTCAGTGTGGTGACTCCGGGGACCACGGTTGAGAGCCATAGTCGTTTAAGACAATCTGCAGACAACAAGAAGGACATGATTAAGTTATTTACTGTGGACACGGGAGAATCGAACGAGGCCTCCAGTTGTTGGAACCGACGATGCGCTGCTAGCACGGATGAACAGACAACTCGTGTCTCTTTACAAAGCAAAACTAACGTTCCGACTGACTGTATACACCATCTTCGCAGTAACTAAGCACTCGCCGTAGTTCAGTGATAACATGTTTGGCCAGTTTCCGACAAGCGATCTGCAAAGGATGGCCTGGGTACTTGACATTAGGTTGTTCAAGTCTGCTGCAGAATGCATCGACCTTGGAATCCATTTCATGATAGCCACCTGGCATCTCAATACAATTCAGAAGCTCTAGACAAGAGAAAGAAAAGACACACATCCAAGTTGGCCCTTCGTCAAGTGGTTGAGCAGTCTCCGTAAGTATCTGCTCATAAGGGGTGTGCCAAGCAGTATGTGAGGGCACTACATGATTTGCTTGACCTGTCCTTTCAGCCAAGGACGATCTCCTTTTGTTGGATCCTCAAAAGAGTCAAAGTGCACAGCGAAATTCTTTTTAAATTCTTACCTTTGCCAACACCGTCGAAGACGAGCTGGGCGAGAACAGCTTGCTGCTTTTCGTTCACTGGCACTTTCGCATGGCTTGTAACTTGATTTGACCTCGCCCTGGAGCCTCTACCTCCTGAGTTTCCGTTTTCTCTGTTTTCGACTACTTGATCAAACGCTTCTATGATATTGGCAAGTTGTTCTGGGGCCACAGCACCGTTGCCACCCACGCCCTTATGGAGTGGGTGTGAGCCGTCCACACGTTGGGACAAATTCGTGTCAGTAACTCTCGCAGTTACACGGCTTGGGGGACTCTCTTGTGTTCTATTGATCGCCTCTGAATGCTTGCCCAACTCCTCCTTTTGCAAAAGCCAAATGGAATTCGATGTTGCTGCAGCATTGACGGTGGAGCCTTCAGCGTTTTCTCGGATGGCTTTAGTATCAGCTGCCCGTTCTGGTGTAGACGCACCTCTCAATTGTTCGTTTTTTTCCTCCGATGGGCCTGAGTTTTTATCCTCATTCTCAGACAGTTCAAATTCATGTACCTTCCCCAATACCTTTTCATACTGACTAGTAAAGCGTGTACTAGGCAGAGAGCTAGCCAGTTCCGTCCGCGGTGGGAAAACCTTTTGAGTGTCACCAACTGCCAGTGAGGGTGACGATGGCGCAGACTCTAGGTCGTTGGAGTGCATGTTAGCAGCAGAAGAGTGGGAGTGCAAGTGTCCAGTGCCCCAAGCATCATTAGCTAGTGACTCCATTGATCCACTGTCATTGTGTGATGATTTCTGCTTTCCTGAAAGGAGTAATCTTCTCTTTTCTACCCGTCTTCTTGTTTCTCTGTCGGATTCACTTAGTTTCTTTTTCTTGCGACGCTGTTTTGTGGATGTAAGCTGATAAGCAGTATCCGCACAGATCGTATCACTGTTCAGAAAGGCAGATCGACATGCAAATCCGCTACCACTGCCTCCGGAGTGTCGCACCCACAAGGTCTTTAGTGAGTTCCTGAGAAAAAAATAAGCTATTCCACCCATGACTATTTTCGGTTACCTGTAATTGCGCCCATGGTTCGCTTGGTCCGCGGAAAGAAACTGAAGGCAGTTCTATCTTATGTAGGTCCCCGCCAATTCCAGCTTGTGCCAGATGATGCACCGATACCATTACATCCCCATGAATGCCCCGAACTGATTGCCATTCGTGTGTGGCTGCAGAACGTCAGCATCGAAGGACACCTAATCACATTTTGAGCTTGATTGCAAGCGAGCGCTCACTGGCCAAAACTTCGCATACCCTAGTTTAGGCATTAGTAGTCCCATACGGCAAAGTGGCATGGAGGAAAGCAACGAAATACAATTTGTTGCCTCATCAGGTTCTTGAGCCCGAGGCATGGTTGTTTGGTGCCAGGGGTCAGGAATATGATGTTAACCTTACCAGTGCTAGAAGATGCCAAAGAAAGTTGAACAAGTATCGCTGCGTTTAGAATGACTGCCTGGATTAGTGGCTGTGCTATAGTTGATGGTTGGGCCAAGTGGAGGCAAATCATCATTCTCGGAGATGATGTACTGCTGGATCATCCCACTTAATACGGCGGTGACAGGCATGCGGACAGAAGACCCATGCGACATGGCATCGGCAACGTCTTGTCAAGCATAAATAAGTATATCAGGCTCTGTATTTACTAATGAGCAGGTGCATTTTCACCTTGAACAATGAAACAAGCGGGAGAAAATGCCGTGTGATTCTGTTGAAGGTAGCAAGTCCTGTATAGCGGATCGGTCACCCTAGTGATCGTATTCACTGATGTTTGTAATACTATAAAAGGGCAATGTGGAAAAAAACTACAATACACTAAGTGAGGCTCCCTATCATAAAGGCAAGGAGGCTGGTCAGTAGATCGCTCCCAGCTGAGAGGCGGACAGTCGGCGGCGACTAGGAGAGTACACGTTTTCGGTGCAAATTCTGTGGATGCTCGAAGATTTCTACTATGTACTAAACAATATATGTTCTAAATGACCCAACGCACATCCTGAAGAATTTCTTACTAGATTATACGAATAGGTTGCCGTTGAGAAGCAACGTCCCTAGACCCATGGTAACTGAGCCTCAAAGTGAGAACCACGAGTAATAAAGCCAAACTTATTTTCAAAATTGTCCTGCAAAATAAATATTGTTTTTTTTGTGAAAGATTGGGCGAAGGAGGAGAAATGTTCGGGAAGTGCAGTTAATAACGTTCCACTATACAGGGTTGTCAGGTTCAGTGGTAGTGCTGTCGAAACTAATGGATTCGGTTACAGCCTTGCATGCTTTAAGCTGACGTTTTAATTAATTATTATTTAAGTTTGGCTGGAGATGTATATTTACAGATTCATGTTCGGCGTTTCGGAATCGTCTGATTCCCTTCCAGTCGTCTGTAGCCTGCTTTCAGGTCCCCTCCAGTTGCTGAAGGAGTGCCTTATATCTTACCATATTTTCTTGTTCTTTCTAATTTTAGAGCTGGACGGTACAGCTTTTGAGTTCAGTTAGTTGGACCTCCTTTGAAACCTCCAGCAGGCGCGCTTGCAGGCACGCATTATAAGCTGGACAAGCCTCTAGAAAGAGTTCCGCTACAGAGTTGTGTATTGTTTGCATTTGTGCCCACAGCAAGCTGCCACCATAATTGGATTATGTTTTAATTTAATTACTAAGCGGAATAGCAATGGCATGGAGGGCTGTGGAATGGTCGCGACTGTCTGATTTAGAGCAGAGTGTGTACTAAACTACAATGGTGTTCCACGTTTTCTACGGGCCCAAGGTCAGCGAAAAGCTCAAGTAAATCTCCCAAGACCCCAAGGACACTAATGCATTAAGGCATTAATATAATATATGCTGTTTTCTATGTGTAGGACTTCATGTCCAAGTGGGCATTTGGTCTCATCAGCTTAACTATGGTTAACTATGGAAGCCCAAGACATAAATGGGAATATCAAAATGGATAAAAGTTAAGCATTTAAGTGATAAGGGTATATAAGGTTTTAGTTTAAAGTTCTGCCAAAGCTCAGGGGCGGCCAATCCCTAAGAAACTGCAAGCCTCCAGACCCTGTTCCGGAACTTTAGGCTGCTCCCGTGAGCTGCCTGCAGCCCTTGTAACTCATAAGCTTTAAGTTCTTATAACAATTTCTCACATACTTCCGTTAGTTCGCTCAGAACCGTATAGGCCTCCACATGCCTGACCTGGTTCTGACACAGTCACCAAAATCCTCAGATAAATTCTTTACAATCCCTTAAAATTAACATAAGCAACTGTAGAAAAACCCTTTACCTTAATGTCCATTAACCATAATTAACATATGAGTGCATACAGCCTGAAAAACAAGAACAGGGCACAGACTTGGGGCTTGAAAAACAAGAACACGGCACAGACTTGGGGCTTAAGTCACGCGCGCCTGAGCCGTGATTGTAGTGAAGTTTACTACAGCTTTGGAAAAAGCCCAGTAGTGTTCTTCTCTTCTTCTCCTCTCCGTCTGGATTTCAAGTGCTACAGAAAGGGGTTGGGAGCCGTCAGGCTTGCCGAAACCGTCTTCCCGATAGGCCGTCAGAGGTAGCAGCTAGCTGTGAGTGTGTGTGGTACCTTTGGGTCTAGGCATTTCAGCAGAAAATTTTGGTGGATTTTCCCCGGGCTATATGACCCTGCTGAGTGCAGGTAGATTACCCAGGTTCATATAGCATAATGTTTGTTAATAGTTTCCGGGTTCGTATGCTAACAGGTTCCCCGACAACCTGTGAATCTGCAGCTAGCCTATCTACCCTTCTACGTTGTGTAGGGGTCTGAGGACTAGAACCATGCGGTGCTACGAAGTATAACAGTCGTACTTTGACCTCTGCTTATAGGTCATAACTACTAACAAGAACAATACAGTAAGAACAAATTAAGAGTAGTTAGTTCTTCAAAAATGTCTGCTTTCATGCTTGCCTTTCTTAGGCCATGCCGGTGTCACCACAGCAAAGCACCCAAAGGATGTATCCAAGGAGCTAGCTTGCACCTTGGGCATGCAGGCAATGGAATAAAGAATCCAAAGAGCTGGGCAACTGCTTTTCACATACATGGGCCTATACTTTCCAGCCATAGATAACTTGGGATATTAATCAAGATAATTCTACGTGGTAACAAACAGAAAAGCACTGCAATCTCGAACATACCCATTAACATGCTACATAGTGGAACACTACAGTGTCCCGTACTAGTGCTCACAGTGTGAATGGAAGAAGCGTGTATTTTCCAACATTAACAGCACAGTAATTGGGGAGTAAATATATTATTATTTGATAGTTTGTTGAAGCGGACCAGCTCCTTTTACCCGTCATTATCTCATGCAAAACAGGTTGGTCCGTTTGGTATCGTTCCCAGGCCCCTCTTAGATTGCTGTTTGTCATTTTCCTCGTGACCCTCTTTCTTAGAACGCGAAATTTTTTCTGCTATACAATAAAGGAACACAACGACAGCTGTGGCTTTGGTGGTGTTGTTCCAGGTTGTCTCACTTGACTCGCTTCTTTAGGTCTGCTTTTCTTTCCCCCTCTGTTTTAACGTCTTTTGTCATTTATAACGTGTGCTCGGTTTTATTTTCCATTTTTTTCCGCTTAGCACTATCCAAGCGGGAGGAAGGTTGCTCTCATTGCTCGAAATATTGATGACCCCCATTTCCACTATTGTGTAAAACGCAGAACAGTGGCAGCAGCAGCAGCAGGAGCCGTCTGCTCCTGCAGGTGTTGCTCCCACCTCCCAGTGCAGCAGCAGTAGCCAGCAGCAGGAGCAATTTTCTCAGATAAGAGCGGCATCTGACCAACGGCGTGCCCACCGTGGTATGCGGTGCTGCATTGCAAATTGTGCTGTGTGCTTTTGCTGTCTCTCGGGGGTTGATAGGTTCAAAGGTTTCGACTGTTGGTGCCAGCAAACTTCATTATGTGATTGTATATAAGGAATATACTGCCCAGAAGCGCCTTTTTCTCCTTTCTTGTGCCGATAAGAGAGGTCATGAGATGTCAGTTACAACTCTCGTAAGGATGGCTACGCAGCGCGCTCAGAGAGGGGATTGTTCAGTACTGCGGTCGATGCAGTTGCTTCTGCTGCTGCTTCTGCTTGGGGGCTCCTTGTTTACTTGCTGCGCAGGAGCAGAGACTGTCCCCTTTCAAGAAGAGACAACAGTAGATACTGCAGAGGAAGCTTCAGGGGCCCCTTCTACTTCATCCGCGACGTCCTCAGAAGCTGGGCACGGTCCCTCAGGTGCACTCACGGGAGCCTTTAGAGAAAACCTAAGTCGCATCAACACAGATGCAGAGGATAAAGAAAACCTAGCACTGCTTCACACTGCTATCATTGCTGCTGATGCAACAGAAATCGAACAGCCAACAGACTCGCGCTTCTTGTAAGTTAAGACTCTCTGGATAGACAAGTCCTGACATAAACGTATATATAAACGAGAATGTACAACCGGAATGCTTTCCTCTTAATGTCTGCTCCACCGCAAAAGGGTTATTACACTATTTGCAGTAAATTTCCAATTGAGTATTATCATCTGCATAACATATTTTCGTACAGTGTGCCTCCTGTGTGCTTGCATCTGTGTGTATATGTGTGTTTGCGTCTGTGTGTCTATCTATGCATACAGTTTAGGAGTTATATCGCAGAGAATCCGACGGCACTTGTTAGTTGACGTCGTAAGCATGTTAGCGTTGCTTGCGGGGTATTACCTTGTGGCTTCTGGACTTGAGCAAAAGGCCGAACAGAAGCCCGCGACCAAGAGTCCCAAAACATAAACTCTTTTAGTGATCATGGTTTAGGAGTTTAAAGGCCTTCCGATGGGCTTTGGTCTCGTAGACGACGGATCACTGTCCTGCAACAGTAGCATCTGCGGCTGCTGCTCCTGCAATAGCAGCTGCGCTGTTCATGGGGAAATCTCAGCGCTTGAAAGCGCTGGGGCTCCATAATAGTTACTGACTGGTGTGACAGGAGGCCAGAAGCCTGAGTCCTGATCCTTCCGTGGTACGGGGCCTTCTCAGCTCTCTCTTAAGATGGGGGGATTGTTTGGTGGGAGATCTTTGTAGTCGACAAGGGCTTTTGTGTGTATATCGTGCGACATCTGTCAAACGAATCCGTGCTGACGTCGCTGGAATACAAGCCAGCGAACCACACCCTGACTGCCGCTGATTTTACCTCCTGCAGCGTCAGCAGCGTGAAGCAGCTCCAGCGAAAGCTTATGGTGTGACAACAGAACATGAACGTACTGCAGCAGCGGCAACGATGTACGAGCTTTTGGCACACAGAACTGCATTCCACCCCTGTCTCAGAGCTTATCGTCTACCATTTGTGGTTTAGGGATTTGGGCTGGTACGAGGATAATGTAAGATTGCCGGTTGGGGGTAGTAGGTTCTGCGTTTACTTTAGCCTGCTCATTGGCATCGCACGCCTGAAGCCTTAGTATATTCTTTGTATATTTAGTTGGACAGTCTGGTTGGCAATAAGCTGCACCCGCTTATTAAACGTTTCGGACTGCTCTAAACTGTAGTTTCTTCAATGAGCTGCATAAGACTGCATAGTTTCCCTTCCAGTTCTTTCAATGGCATTTCAGTTTCTGTTAGCTGTAGGCGTTTCTGCGGCTTCGCCGTTTCCAAGTGCAGGCTCTTTAGTTTTGCCTTTGTTGAGACTGTCATGAGCGGATCTTCCAGGTCTGTTGAATACCTAGAATGAGCATCCGATAACTTTAGTAGGGATAGCCGTATTTCTCTGCCACTGCAAATGCGATACGGACAATTCTTGGTCGGTCGTGGGCTTCCTCTAGGAAGCTCTGTGCTTGAACTGGAAGGCATTAGTATTCGGCGTGGTTCTGGTCTGGGTGCCAGAATCGTCTTCGAGTTGCAGTGTCAAACTGAGCTAATCTCACTCCTTCTTCAAAGCCCTGGTTTCATTGTAGAGGCATGTCTGCGGGCAGCGCACACAAAGTATTGTAAGCTATCATCTATTTGCTGTTCATTGGCTGGCTTGAAATGCCTGAGCTTATAGGTTATCTTGTGGGTAGCGGTACAGCGTTCCGATGTAGTTATAGTCGTTAGGTGTTCAATTAGTATCATGGGAGCTAGTGTCGCTGCTTTCCTAGCTCTTGCAAAACACAAGTTGTAACTATGGATGTAAGGAGCTCCTTAGATTGTATGTTTGGATGGGTCGTGCTTAGGGTGAATGATAGTTGCACCTTGGCCACACCCCGTCGCCGCCGGGCTGTTCCGATACCGGTATGTTTTGGTGATTCGCAAGCGTGTGCCACGATCTAAAGCGTATTTGGCTTTTTTAATTGGAGCTTATTTGCTTAATGACCGTGCCATACGGGATTAAAACTAAAAGGGAAATAGGATCTTGAATAGCATGAGTGGTAAGCTTACCAGCTGAGCCCTGGGAAGTGACAAATTGGGAAGTGGTCAGTTACTAAACAGGAAATGTTTTGGTCGTGTTCGAATTTGTGTTGGCAATCGGGCTGGGGTTAGCTGGTTGCACACCAACATAGCTAAGGCCAGCGTTAGCTGTAGGCTTTATACGAGAGAAACCTATACTTCTCCGCGATCTAGAAACTTGAACTTTTCCCAAGAGAAAAACCTAAATTTTGAAAATCTTCAGAAGGTTCGGGGCAGTTGAGCTGGAACTGCTCTGCATTTTTGAAGTGCAGCAGAGTTGCTAAGCTTCCTCACACTGTGTACTGATATGAACTACTAGCGCGTCACACGAAATGTCGAGTATTTTTGACCCTTAATTAAAGCCCACTTATATTTGGCGAGCGTGTTCTTCAGACTTAGGACCAGATCGATTTTGGTCCCTGAGTATGCATGAGCGTAGAAAAAAAATAATGTTAAACTTGAGTTTTGCTATACGACTATTTAGGTATAGGTAGTCACAAACCATATAGGAAATGGAGTTTGGTCTTTTGGCACACGTGCGTTTGCGAGGTCTGGCCATGCATTTGGGCTTCGATACTATGCGCCCGTAGTTAAGCCCTTAAGGCTTGACTATATGAAATAAGGGAACCAGATGTTCTATTTCTGTGCGATTTTGAAGCTTGACGTTTTCCAAAAGAAACCGTAAATCTTTAAAAATGTTAAAGGACTTGTTGAATGTTGGAAGCAAGGTTAGCTGCAGCGAAAGACCGCAACTGAGCGGAGAAATTTCTGTTGCAAATGTTGAAGCTTATTGAATGTTGAGATCGCATTGGTTAAGCACATAAAAGACCCTCCGGCCTCTTGTATGTATGAAAAACTTGCTTTTTCTTTATGTTCCCCCAACTATGGCTTGCTTGCGTAGTTTATCCGTGAATTGGGAAGCACACTGTGTGCAGAGCACACTGTGTGCAGAATGCAAAAAAGCTAGCTACAAACAAGGGGCCGTTTTACAGCAGAAGGGACTATAAAAAAATGCGGTCTTTCTTGGGACAAAACGTTGCCGTATCTGTCAATGAAGATTAAAGGATAGAGGAGAAACTGTGCAGGAAAAAAATGGAAGATTGTTTCCACAGATTGGGTGCCAGGCAGCGTGCAGAGTGTGGTGAACCACAATCTTGCCTCAAAGACTTAAGGCTATTTTGCTAATGAATTAAGCGCTTTTACTTGTTTTATGACATGCTTGTGAGTGTTTAAGACCCCTTCAGTTTAGGGTCTTAAGCATGAGCGACCGATGTAAGAAAAAGCTGAAGTACCATTCAAGTTTTGTTATTTGACCATTTGGGAAATGGTCAGAGACCAATATGAGTGTAAGAAAAAGCTCAAGTACCATTCAAGTTTTGTTATTTGACCATTTGGGAAATGGTCAGAGACCAATATAAAAGGTAAGCTTTTATGAAATGTGTGTGAGGGAAAGCTAGGTATGGGGTTGGACTTCAGCTCAATGATCTGCATGACACCTACAGGATACGTAGTCCTTCAGGACTGGGGGCGAAAAACTTCGTTTTTGCTTCCAACTTTGAAACCAAAAAATTTCCAAATTGGAAACCCAAATTTCTAAATGTTCAAAGATGTTTTAGGGGTCTGTATCAAGTTTAGTTGCACAATATGGCTGCGCTGCAGTGGAGGGGGGAAGTTCATTGTTGCGAGGACTGATGCCTGGGAGTGTAGTGAACTTCACTACAATCACAGCTCCAGCTGGGCCAAAGACCCAGATTGTGAGAACCTCTTTGGTTTGGCCAGGAAACCGTTGAGCATGACCCCCTAGGGATATGAGTGGGACCGGAGTAAGGGTGCATACCAGTCTTGAAGGATCAAGGAACCCTGGACATCGCAGACCCCTAACGACAATCACCTGCCCAAGCTTCGCCAAGTATAAAGAAGCAGGTAAAGGCAACACCCGAACTCCTCACGCGATGGGGGTAACGCTGAAATGGTTTCAGATCTGCCCTAAAAGCCGAGCGGTCTCTGCGGCCCTCAACGCCCATTCCCTCAAAGTCGGGAGTTAAGCCCTACATCCTCTATTATAGCATAGACCAAGTGCCGCATATGCATAGTTAACGCCACACGCACAGACAATGACGACTAAGATGGGCATATTATAGCATAGTTATATAACCTAATCATTGATAATATGCCTACTACTTAATTAATTACATTTTATGGTTTCTTTTCAATCATGATCAATGAAACTCTTGAGGCACTCTTGCCAGTGGCATAGGCTTAGGTCTGACCCTTCTTAACAAACACTAACCTCACAGGCGGAAGTATTTTATTACTTATAGCGTGGAACACGCCTGTAATATTTTACAAGGCCGGGCACAAAGTCTTCAATGGCTTGGCTGTCAGGTCGGTGGTCATCCTTCTGTGGCCTGCATAAACGCATGCATTCCAGTCTAACTTCCCTTGGGGATTCTGCCCCCCCTGCTCTGGCGGGCTCCAACGTCATCATATTCACCCCTGCATCCTCTAGGGCCAGCCAGAGGCCGTTCTCAACGATGCATTTTTGCCCAGGTTCAAATGATGTTTATATAGCATAAGAAGAAAATTCTGTTGTGTGCCTTTTCCTTGTCCGTTTTCGCGGCTGGAAATATCATCAGGTTGTTTCTCTGAACCCTATCGTTTGGCGCAGACATCCCCTGGTCTGGGGATTAAGGATACGGGAGAAGGCCTGCATTTGGGACGCGAATGTCTGCACATTCGTGGCAGTGTTAAGCTCAAACTGCTACTGAACAACGTAGTTTCACTACGCCCTGAGGATCTTTATAGATAAGAAAGAGTAGCAAAACTTCACGCGGCAAGCATTCCGCTGCTGGGCTGTGCTTGATAACTGTTTCGCGGAAAATTATATTAGCACTCCCTACTGCCAGGAATGGCAGTGTTCAAGCGCCTCAAATAATCACAACTTCAGAGGTGTCGTAGGCGCAGGTCACTGATGCACGGGTTCAGGCTTAAAGACTGAATTCCCTTAATGCACATTTGAGGTATGTACGATAGAAGCACATTGGATCCTTCCGCGGTGCACAAATACCAAGGGTGCCTTGCCAGCCAGCAACTTGGAAAGCCTCCAGTGGACCACCAATTCAAATTATTTTTTATCGACCATGCATAACTGATATACAACGAATATTTGGACTTCGCGGCAGGGGATAGAATGCCTACAAACGAAAACTCATTGCGAAGTTTTAATATTAGGCCGCTCCATTTCTGCATTTTCCCGACGGATACCTGCCTCCTTGTGCATTGCATCTTTTGTTATCGAGGAAAGCGGCAGGTAGCCTAATGATCCTATATTGTCCGATCCGCATCATCACGGCCTAGCTAGCGCATAAGCACAGTTTGTTACGCCAAAGGACTAGCCTGGAAGGGATAAGTGAGAAATTGCGACGACGCAAAGGCATGCAAGAACAATGAGGAGCAAGTGCTAAACCGATGTTTTCCCATTACTGGCCCGTTCGGCTAAGTGAGTTGACTACTGCCAGCCATCAGATAGGGGCAATGCACAGAAAGGCCATCAACGGCGCAGGCTGGGGTGTCGCATCAAAGCGTTTGTGCGTCAACATGATGTCGGCAACACAAGGCAGCATAGCTCATGCAACATTGGCCACCACATGGTAAATGGCCAGACGAAAGCAGCAACTAATCTGTTCCCACCAGAAACACAACTGGCAGGGCAGGGGCCCTTATACAAGTAGCGTGCATATCCTGTTGATTGCCCGTTACTACTCCTCAGCGGAAAGAAATAGTGCTGAATGTCTCAGGGGGCGTTATGCTCCACCTAGATACTCCCACGTGGATTCGGCTGTCGGTTTATCTCCTCCACATGGAGGGCAGCCAGAAGTTTGCACATTGATGAGCTTAATGTCACTATACCTAATCAAATACTTAACGTTGAATGAGTGGCTCTTCAGCTGACAAAGCATGGATACAGCTCCACAGCGGTGCTACCAACTGACATGGCATTTCAGTGGCTATGGAATTGTGTCGCATCCCATATCACTGGTGAGCATCTGTGTCACTGCGAAAAGGTAACTCAGGCAAGCGCACCTGGAAACCCAGTCTATCACGCTAGATAAATAGATTATTAGTCCCCAAGCACTTGAGAAAATATCCAGTACAGGCAAGCTCACGCCCCATGAGTTCCACTGACCAGCTGTATCCCAGCATCCTGAACGGAACATGTGCTGCATTAAGCTACCTGCGAACCTCTTGGTGCAAGAACTGAGATAGAACAGCTGGTGCCTTAACACGAATTGCCAATCCAACCACAAAACTCTCGGTAGGAGCGATCTGCTTGGAACAACGTATTAAATAGGAAATGGCTCATTTACGATGCCGAAGTGGTGGCTCCAACTGACAGTAAAAGTGTGCGTACTGCTCAGAAACATTCCACCTGCTGCTGTTTTCCCTAGCTGTCAGGGCTCGCGGCGTTTCACAGTCGAGACCGGTGCTGTGAACAATTTCCATGTTCTTCTAGTTGTTCCCAAATACCTGCGGCAGTTTCGTTGCTGATTGGCTTATGCGCTTGCTCCGCCGGCTTCAACATTCTGAGTCGTACATCCATTATGCCATCCTGTGACTCGTGCAGAACTTGTTGAGTCACAGCGGATGTGTTCTGTTGTATCACGTGTTTCTGCTGTTTCAGGAGAAGCGGCATCCGATCCTGTGCTCCTTCGTCCGATAGCTGGCGGAAGCCGACGCCTCCTCCCCGTTGCTCCGCTTCTATTACCTGAGCTTCGTCCGCCGCATAAGTGAATGATGCAGCAAATAACGCCGCTGCGCTCAGGAGCCACAAGCTGCAGCAATTTTCACAGCAAACCAAAGTGATACGCCTACTCAAGGCCCTACGGAGGACCCATGAAAATTCACGTTTGACTAGTTCTCCCCAAAACGTGAGCCAATCGATGTAAAAGCTGGCTTCAAAGCTGCCACGCTCGCAAGAACACTACAGCCATTCGAAAACACCGCACTGTACTTCGATGCAGCTTCCCGAGCCACTAGTCAATGCTACCTAATAGCAGGCTGCAGAGTTTCCGGCGCCTAAAGCTTGTTACTGGGGATGTACAGCGAACCCGATTGCGGTGTCGATCACTTGCCTCATAGAAAGCTGGAAAGCCAGCGCCCTCGAGCCAACAACAGCCCCAAGGAGGGACGCAACCACGGTTCCCAAAGCCTTCGAGATGTCATCGAGCACGGTGTAAATGGCACATATCGTGCCGCGAACCTAAAGTGGAAACTCACGCAATCATGCATTCTCATACATCCACCTAGGACAGTGCATCGCACAAATGGATTGCGAGGAAAACTCGAAGCCCAAACAAATGTGAGGATAATATGATCTTCCAAGCCAGGTCTGTGTGCCGCAGACCTCGCAAAACAGTTTTTGCTAAACAGCTGAGGGTAGAGGTTCGGGTAAGCGTTCAGTATTTAATTTAAATGAACGTATAGTGATTAATTGTGCCTTGCCTCTGCAGTATTAACGTTGAGTAGGACAGCACCAATGTTAGCTGTAGGCAAAGCGGAGCCGAATGCAGCGGCAAGCAGCAGTACCAGAAGCAACAGAAGCGTCGGACCCTCGGGGGCCTTCCCCATAGCAGCCGGAAACGCGAAGATCATCACACATGGTACGCAGCTGCGCCAATCCACAACAGAGAAAGTTCCGCAAAATAAGCGGGAATACTGTGCAACGAAAAAGAGTAGCAACAGACGAATTACGGGCATATGGCCCACCGTAGCACGGAAATGCAGGAGCAAAAACGGAGTAGTCTGCGGCCACTGCGAGCATAGAGGTGCCCGCCGATCATCCCTCCTACAATCATCCCGCAAAAGGACGCTGCTGCAACCGCCACGATCTGCAAACCGAAGCAATAATGCGCATGTTTCAACCAAAGGGAGCCTATTGAGCCAAAGGTTTCAACTTCCAAACATACAACAGGCGAGCTTCTTACAGCACACAAAGAGCATGGTGCTGGCACTTACCGCAGCAATGGCTCCATTGTCGGAAAGACCAACGTCGGTTCGCAAGAAATCGTGCAGGTAAATTATTAACACGCCCCACGGCACGTTTCCAGGAAACGCCTGAGACGCAGCCGTTTACAGGCGGACCATAATACCGTGAGCCGTTTGCGGGCAACATGTTCTACAACAAGCAGCATAGGTTTCAGTTTAATCAAAGCCTGATGTATGAGGTAGGCAGCTGCACATATGTTTTCATGAAGAACAACAAAATGCATAGCTAGTATGGCTGCTGGCAGAACTGTTGCATACAAGTCCAAAACGTTACGAGTAGACTCAATTACGACCACGTACACGCTGTATACCGACGTTTCCCCTAGTATTGCTAAACTGTTGATATAGTGTTGACGGCAGGTGCCTGGTTGCCTACCTGGACGAGCATGAGAATATTGGTCTTGGACTTAGCCATACCCTTCAGTCCGTCGAGCGTCAATTCCTGCTGCCTTTGGGCACCCCCGAATTCCATGTGGTGGGTAAGGGGACCACCGAGTCGGCCGTTGGCCAGGTAATAAAAATGAGCCATGAAGAGAAGCGGAGCAGCAAGGATCAAAAACACCCAACGCCAGTCAAGAGACCCCAGAAGGGCGGCCAGGCACTGTCCACAAAACGTGCCGAACCCCGCGGCACCAAGCACGAAGGCAGACGCGCAAGACCTCATTGAAGGACCAAACCAATCTCCTACTAATGAATATGCTA
>JRZD01029927.1:16965-73578 GCA_000826945.1 Eimeria nieschulzi | reverse complement strand
TCGTCATTTTGCTGCTGCACTAGGGGATCCCAGTCATCTACTTCCTCCATGTCCTATGGCCTTCCCTTGTCTAGTTGATGAAGCGACACATGAAAACCGGGATGCTGCGCCATAGCCCAAGATAACCTAAGACGGTAAGCAGCTTTTCCAATCCTAGCTATAACAGGAAAGGGTCCTATGAAACGGGGTTGAAACTTAGCTGCCCCTCTCGGTTGCATGTATCTTGTACAAAGCCAGACCTTGTCTCCTACTTTGGAATGCACATTTTTCCGGTGTTTATTTGCGGAGTACGGCTGTGCAGCCTGTGCCTCAATGACGTGCGCATCTGCACGATCAACCAACTGTTGAACGAGCTTCGTCATGGGCGGAGAGACAGTTGGATGCAGGTCTTCAACAATGTCTAGATCTACTGCTCGTAGTGGATTCTCACCAATCATGACCACAAAAGAAGGAAGTCCGGTACCGTTGTGTACTGTACAGTTGTACACTAATTGCGTTGCAGGAAGTAGCCCTTCCCAAGCACTTTCGTCACTTTGTATGTATGCGAGTAGAACATGTGCGGTATTCCTGTGCACTCTCTCTGTATGTCCGTCTGATTCTGGATGCCAGGAACTACATAATGCTTTCTTGATGTCGAAACATTTGCATACTATCTCCCACACTTCAGCCGTGAATCGAGAGTCGCGGTCAGATACAAGTACTACCGGTAGTCCGTGATATCACGCTAAGCGATCCGCTAGTAAAGAAACTACGCCTTCTGCTGTTACTGTTGTTTGCGTAGGAATAAAATGTGCCACTTTCCTCATTGTATCCACCAACGTGAGTACAGTGTCAGTCTTCTTCTTTGTCTCTGGTAAGCCTGTGATAAAATCTAAAGAAACATTCGCCCATCATCTTGCTGGAATTTCAGAGATTGCAATAGTCCTGCAGGCTTTACAGCAATCGATTTTGCTGCTTTGCAACGAGTGCATGGCCTAACGTAGATGCGCACATAGTTGCAGATGCTTGGCCAATAGTAAGGACATGCTAGCATGCCGTAGGTCTTGTGTACTCCCATGTGTCCTGCTGTAGGGTGATTGTGACATTGGTAAAGGACGTGCTGTTTGCACTAAACGGCTGAAGGAACTCATATACGCCATAGTCCTTGCAGACAAGTAAACAGTAAGTTTCCTTTGACTTTAAATTCACGTCTGTCTGCGTTTATTTCATCTCACACCATGACACCTTCTTGTTGACGTGCGCGTTTGTAAATATCACCAAAAATAGTGCATTCCTCTAATGCACGGACCCACTGTTCACCACCAACATTGAGCTTATGGGTTGCTGTAGGCTTCTGTTGTAAATCTAGAACGGTTGCTCGTCGATAGCGTGTGCTCTTGCTATTGCCGTTCTCGACAAATTGCAACACAGCGAATAACACTTCGCCAACAGTTGCTGCTATGGTGTTTATCTCCTGCCTTTCCTGCACTTCTGGCTCTTCGTGATGGTGTTCACGATGACGCAATAAACCATCTGCCGCAACATTGTTGGAACCTCCATAATATTTCATCTTCAAGTTCAGGAAGTCGGCTAAAATGATGAACCACCTCGCCACCCTTCCACCCACGTATTGTCTCTTTTAACTTCATGCAAATACTGCAACGCTCTATGATCACTATATACAGTAACATCTGCTGGTAACGATAATGATCGCCACTTCTCTACTGCCGTTATTAATGGGAGCAGCTCTTGATCACAGGTAGAGTATCGTTGTTTAGCTGGCGACCTTTCTTGCTCTGTGATAAGGCCAGCCTCAGAGCTTGCCCTCCTGCCTCTTTGGACCCCCTAACGGCCTTGCTCCTTGCAGGGTTTATTAAAGGTACTCCCAATCATTTTAGGCGAGTCAGGCCCTAAGGGATGACTCAGCCGACTCAAGGGTTGTGCTCGGATTTCGGTCGCGCTTGCCCTTTGAAGGGTTTTAGGTTTTCTCTCTGGAGCATAGGGATCGCGTTTGGGTTTGCCACTTTAAGGGAAACGCCGCGATGGGGAATAGAAGTTCCGGTCCGGGTACGCTTTATTGAGCTCTGGGTGAGGCGCAGCGTTAACGGGTTATGGGTTTAGGCTGCAGGGCCTGGCGAATGGGCGGATGCGGGTATCATGGTTATTGGAGGGGCTTTCAGCGAGGCGCCATTTGCGAAAGGGTTAGTAGGGGTGGGGGTTGCTGATGGGATGGAGTGGTGTTATGGGGAGAGTGCTGTAGGGCTGAGAGGACTTAGTGACCTGGCCAGCCCTAGCTTCCTGATGCTCGGCCCATGTAGGCATTCGGATCGGCTTTTTGGTGAGTGAGTGAAGGGGATTTGGGCTGTCCTTCACGTGAAGTTAATGACGGGCACCTACATTAAAGTGTGCAGGTGCTTAAGGGACTAGTGGGACAGTAAACGGATGGCCATACGACGTAAGGAAGTTGTCGCCGCGATCAGGCGGACTTGTTGAAGGCTTTGGGGTGTTCGACGGGCTGTGAGCTAGCCGCAGGGTCGCTTCAGGAATCCTACGAATCTGTTTATAGGGTTATGCTAAGGGTGGCCCAGCGCGGCGTGGATTTCGCGTTGAATTAAGGCGGCGCAGGCAGGGAAGACCCCGGAAACTGTTCGGTTTTGGATCTTAGATGCGCACGGTCTGCAAGGCCACCGCAGAAGTGACCAAGTTTTGTGGTTCTGAGGCAAGGTGTTTTGTATGGCTGCGGTGTCTGGGGTGGTAGGTTCGGATGTAGTTGAGATGAACACCTGCTTGAAGGGTGTTTGAAAATGTATAATAATATATTTCATGGATAAGGAACGGGGCATATAAACAGATAGTGGTTATATGTAGGCAAAGTGTGTATCGAGTCGCCTGTGGCTAGTGGTTGGTTTGAAGCTGAGTGATGGGAGGAAAGCATTCTGCAATGCTATCAGTGTATTGTGGCTCAGCTATCTTGTGAATTAAAGGCAGCATGTGCCATTTTCATATTAGGATGAAAACGGGATGCGATGGGGCTGTGGTAAGCGGGACATGGTTCCTGACGGCGGCAGTGTAGCGGTTAGATGTGTTAGAGAGGTGGCAAGACGAACGAAGGCGCTAACCTAAGGGGACTAAGGATCTCTGGTTATTTCTGAAAATTTTTGTTTTGTGCATGCACTAACATATCGGGTAAGCGATGTGAGTTTGGGCTAACAGCGAGCCTCTGCGACGCTCCTGGCGTGTTGGGGCTGCCGGTCAGGAGGTCCTATGGAGGTGCGTTTGTGTATGATTGCTAAATGATTGTGGCGTTTTGGGTGTGCCAGTATTAACTTTAAAAGTGTTTGAATTAGGAAAGGGGTTGGGGTCGTTCATGCGGTGTTGTATGATTCGAGGGTACTGTCGGAGGCCGGTTGTAGCAGAGTCCAGCCATTGGCAGGAAAGGCTCGAATGCCTGGATGAAGCATTTGCTAGGGGATTTTGAATATGGATAAGGGTTCAGTAAGTAAATTAATTAAAATCAGGTGTCCTGCCGGAGAAATGTCGTGGGTATAGGTGAGCAGGCTAGGTTGTTGTGCATGAACGCTAGGTAGGTCGTGGATCCTAGGTTGGGGTAAGAATCTGGATTCTGGGAAGTGGGTGGGGTGCTGGCTTTTAAAAGACTGAAGGGTTGTTTCATTTAAAGCGTGCTCCGACTATTTTGGGTTCTGAGGCGAGGCCCCTAGCACCTTTCAACAGGGTCCTCAGGACTGGGGGTAGGCTGGTAAGGAGCGTCGGCCGGAAGTGATTCTGTTATGATTGTGTTGAAACCAAATAAAAAATTTATGGGCAAAGAAGAAGGGATGATTTTAGTAAGTGGGGTTTGTCTTGTTAGCACTAATCTTTAAAGTTGTGTGTGTTTGCTGGGGGGGGGATTAACTGGCTGCGCTTTGGTCGGAGCAGGAACGCAAGGCCCTTTCTTTTCAAAAAGAGAAAAAAGAGAATTGTAGTATCAGAAACGAAGGAAATAGAGAGAACAATGTTTTTGACAATTACGAGATTAAATCTTATGTCCTCATACATCTAGCAACATAGGGAGTCCCTATCCTCCGCAGCAAGATTAGGGTATTAGGCAGAAGCTGGGTCTATGTAAGCCCTTCAGCAAAAATATTCCTTTCTAACTAGAGCTATAAAAACTGGCTGGGAACCTGTAGATTCCATGGTGGTCCCAAGCGGCCTCGAACTTGATAGTTCATCTTTTTACCATTTCCTGCGAAGATGAGAGCTGTTTCCAAGCGTAACAGGGAGTAAGTTCGAGTTAGTGAAGAACCGGTGGTCAACAGGCGGACCGGGCGCGCTGAACGTGAGGCGAGTGCGAAGGATGGTGGCAATCGGGAAGCAGCACAGGACCCGATGTTGAGAGATGCCCTAGGCCATCCGCCGACTCCGGATGACGGCCAGAGTAATGTAGCGGCGGCCACAAAGGATGACGTGGGTAGCGAGGTGAGGTCGGTTGTGGAAGGAGGACTCGGGATCGGACTGGTTGACTTACGGACCGGTTCCCGGCAAGAGGCGGTGCAAGAGAACAAGCCAGTTCTGGAGATACGTCTGACCCCGGCTAAGAACCTACTGTATGTTTGGCAGCGCTCCCCTGGACCGCAGGTGATTATAGAGTATAAGGAGAAGCGGGGCAAAAAAGCAGTTTCGAATGACTCTGTGGATTTGCGGCATGAGCTCACGTTGCTGCCGCAAGGACTTCCTAAGATGGCTAGCATTCTGCACAGTTAAACCGAGGTAGCAGTTTCCCTCGACTCTAGAGGAACAGCTAGAGGCACCCGGTTAGTTGCACCAGGCTTGCACGTATAAGTGGAGGCAATTGGGCGTGCTGCTGCGCCGCGCTTATCGCAACCGCATCGCCCAGGGGTTCCCGGGTGAGGAACCTACGTATGAGAGGTTGATGGACGTTATGGTGGAGAGTATCTGTCCGGGGCGCCCCGAGGCCTACCTCCTTCAGGCTTTAAAGGAGATCCCGGTGTGGAAGTCATACATTGCCGATTCACACTACCAGATATTAAAGCGGTATCAGGCATACGTGGCGCTTTGGAAGCGCTCTGGGAAGGCTCAGATCATACCCGAAGCCATCATGGCACAGTCGTTCATCCAATATTTACCTGAGGAGTTGGGGAATCGTGTTCGGTTTAGCCTATATAAAGAGCGCATAAATACCACCGCAAACGCTGCGGATCTGGCTAACAATCTCAGGGAGTCTATGGCACTGGTTCCACCCATAAAAGCACGTGAAGACCCAGTGGCTTTGATACGGCCCCTGATCAACCCGGGTAATCTGAACGCCCGCAGCTAGTTTCTATAGCTCCAGTTAAAAGGGAATATGTTTGGGTAGAGCGCCTGGATACAGCCAGCTTCTGCCTAATACCCTAATCTTGTTGCGGAGGACAGGAACGCCCTATGTTGCTGGATGTATGAGGACATTAGAGTAAGTATCGTAATTCTCAAAACCACTGCTCCCTCTTATCTTTCTGTTTTGACCAGAACTCTCTCTTCGCTCTCTTTTCGAAAGATAGAGCCTTACGTTCCTGCTTAGACCAAAGCGCAGCTTGCTAACACTCAACACTCACACACACACACACAACTTTTAAGATTGGTGCTAACAAGACAAATCCGACATACTAAAATCATCCCTTCTTCCTTGCCCATAAATTATCATTTCGTTTTAACACAATCAAAACAGAATCAATTCCGGCCCACGCTCCTTACCAGCCTACCCCCAGTCCTGAGGACCCTGTTGAAAGGTGCTAGCTGCCTCCCCTCAGAACCCAAAATAGCCGGAGCACGCTTTAAATAAAATAACCCTTCAGTCTTTTAAAAGCCAGCACCCCACCCACTTCCCAGAATCCAGATTCTTACCCCAACCTAGGATCCACGACCTACCTAGCGTTCATGCACAACAACCTAGCCTGCTCACCTATACCCACGACATTTCTCCGGCAGGACACATGATTTTAATTAATTCACTTAATGAACCCTTATCCATATTTAAAACCGGCTAGCCAATACTCCACCCAGGCCTTCGAGCCTTTCCTGCCAATGGCTGGACTCTGCTACAACCTGCATCCGACACTACCCTCGAACCGCACAACACCGCATGAACGGCTCCAACCCGTTTCCTAATTCAAACACTTTTAAAGTTACTACTGGCACACCCAAAACGCCACAATCATTTAGCAATCATACACAAAGGCACCTCCATAGTACCTCCTGACTGGCAACCCCAACACGCCAGGAGCGTCGCAGAGGCTCGCTGTTAGCCCAAACTCACATCGCTTACCCGATATGTTAGTGCATGCACAAAACGAACATTTTCAGAAATAACCAGAGATCCTTAGTCCCCCTAGGTTAGTGCCTTCGTTCGTCTTGCCACCTCTCTAACAGATCTAACCGCTACACTGCCGCCGTCAGGAACCATGTCCCGCGTACCACAGCCCCATCACATCCCCTTCTCATCCTAATATGAAAATGGAACACGTTGCCGTTAATTCACAAGATAGCTGAGCCACAATACACTGATAGCATTGCAAAATGCTTTCCTCCCATCACTCAGCTTCAAACCAACCACTAGCCACAGGCGACTCGATACACACTTTGCCTACATATAACCACTATCTGTTTATATGCCCCTTTCCTCATTCGCAAAACATATTATTATACATTTTCCAACACTCGCCAAGCAGGCCTTCATCCCAATTGCACCCGAACCTACCACCCCAGACACCGCAGCCATACAAAACACCTTGCCTCAGAACCACAAAACTTGGTCAATTCTGCGGTCGCCTTGCGGACCCTGCCCATGTAACACCCAAAACGGAACAGTTTCCCGGCACTGCCTTGTCTGCGCCGCCTTACTTCAACAAGAAATCCACGCCGCATTTGGCCGCCCTTAGTATAACCCCATAAACAGACCCATAGGATCCCTTTAGCGACCCTGCGGCTAGCTCACGCCCCTTCTTACACCCATAGCCTCCTAAGAGCCCGCTCTACCCCGGCGAAAACCTGCTGATATCGTATGGCCGTCCACATACTGTCCCCCTAGTCCCTTAAGCACCTACACCCTTTAATCTAAGTGGCCGTCACTAACTCCACGTGCAGGACAGCCCAAATGCCCTTCACCTACTGACTCAAACACCCGATCTGAATGCCTGCGTGGGCCGACTATCGGGACGCTAGGGCTGGCCAGACCACTAGCTCCTCCCAGCCCTACAGCACTCTCCCCATAACACCACTCCAACCCATCAGGAACCTGGACCCCTAGTAACTCTTTTCCCCAAAGGCATCTCGCTAAAAGACCCTCCAATAACCATGATACCCGCAGCCACCCATTCGCCAGGCCTTGCAGCCTAAACCCATAACCCGTTAACCCTGCGCCTTACCCAGAACTCCGTAGAGCATATTAGAACCCGAACTCTTATTCGCCATCGGGGCGTCCCCCTTAAAGCCGCAAACTCAAACGCGACCCGTAGGATCCAGAGAAATACCTAAAACCCTTCATGGGGCAAACCAGACCCAAACCCGAGCTGGGAATAGAACAACCCACAACCCTTGAGATGGCTGAGTGACCGCTTAGGGGCAGACTCGCCTAAAATCGTTTGGAGTCTCTTTAGTAAACGCTGCAAGGAGCAAGGCCCCTAGAAAGTGCAACCAGGCAGGAGAGCAAACCCTGACGCTGGCCACATCACCGGGGAAGGGAATTGCGGAGCAGGGAAGAATAACTTCACAGTTCGGCGGGAGTAAGCCTGCCAAAAATGCTTCGCGACTAAATGCCGCGGGCGCGGGAAGCGTGCCTGGTTCGTATACTGAGCACCGGCGCGATACCAAGGGTCGAGAGCGGATCCGACTGCCCGGAAGAAGTAGTGCGGCTCAGCGGGGAGGTCTGCAAGAGAGGGGGGGAAGGCGGTGGTACCGGGTATTGACAACGAATAGTGGGGATTCCAGATGGAGGGTGCAGCAGGCATATGTGATTCCTCCTCCCCTTCCAAATACTTTGGTAGGAGCCTGTTTGAGGTGTACAGCTGTGGGACGTTACCTCAAGGAGTGTCCTGTACCTGTATGCTCTTGGGAGCTAATGCAGGATCCATCACGTAAGAGGGGTCATCCTTCGTGTAATTCGTTTGGACTATGTCCGATGGACTGTAGGTGGCGACTTCAGTGTGCTCAAAGTCGCTTTCCCTATGTTGAGCTCAACAAGGTCG
The DNA here is from genome assembly GCA_000826945.1 of Eimeria nieschulzi. Lineage (NCBI taxonomy): Eukaryota > Apicomplexa > Conoidasida > Eucoccidiorida > Eimeriidae > Eimeria > Eimeria nieschulzi. The sequence goes on along the minus strand of JRZD01029927.1, from coordinate 65,362 downwards.
GGATAAGCTATTTTCATAATAAGGGTGCCCCTTTTCCCTATTAATATTGCCGTGAGCTGTTTTTAGGCTTTTTGCGATCCAGAAATGCCCCGAAATTGCCCCCCAAAATGCCCCCGCTGTCTCACAGCCGGCGTGGAATCAAGGGATAACGTGGCTCGTGAAAGAATAGGGACAATAGCAGCTGTGCTACGAAAGGCGGTGGCGGGGAAGAGTGCAAGCGGGAGTGGTCAACGGAATGTGGAGTCAAAGGGAGTTGTTTAGACCTCACCCGTCCAAGTACATCACGTTGTCGCTACTCCGGGAGCCCCTGGTGAGAAGGTGCAAGTCGTGAATAGCGAGAAGCCAGAAACTAACCAGCCAGCACCTAAGCGTCTGTCGGCCATGACCTAACCGGTCCACACGAGGGCTTTGGCCACTATTGCAAGCTTGCAACGCAAGGTCGTTATTAATACAGGGTCAGGAGATTCCCGAATGTCAGCCATATTGCTTCGCCCAGGGATGAACTACAAAAATTGGACGGCGGCGGATTGCAAGATCGCGGGAGTAGGGCACCAGGGCCTTTCGATATTAAGGCGGGTCCTGGTGGAGGTACATTTAGGTCCGGTAAGCAATTTAATTCCCTTTATAGTAGTGACCGGGGTGCCATTTGATGGCTTATTGCGGGTGGATTTCCTCTATAGGCATAGTATCGCATTCAGCTTGGCTCAGCATGCGTTGATATTCGAGGCTCATGAAGGCGTTGTGGTTCCCCTAATAGGGCGCCTCCCTTGGTTTCGGCACGCGTGCTTACGAATGCATGACTTGTTGTTACAGCCAAGGACTTGCGTGTTGGTACGGGTAAGGCTAGGAGAGTCATCGGTGGCGGAGAAGGGCGGTCATGCGCGAGAGAGCGGCACCTTAATGGTGCGGGCCATCAGGGATGTAGACTTATGTTTGCATGTAGCCGAACAGCTTTCTACGGGTCAAAGTGTATTGCTCGGCGGCTTCTCCGATCTATCTGCCGAATGCATACCCCGTGGACTTGATGCGCCTTTACCCATCTCCCCCGGATATTCAGCCTTGCGGGGTGGTGACAGTTGATGAAGGCGAAGTGGTGGTGAATAGCATTGGGAATAGGGCCGAAGGGAGGCAGCAGACCGGGGACATGAAGGGTAAAAAGGGGGCCCCGGCATCCTCCGCATTGATTGCGCCTGATCCATTAGGAGTGGAAACGCTGTCTAGCAGCGCGCGGATTCCGCAGTTACCGTCTATAAATAGTTGTCTAAAGGTCGAAGAGCTGCAGGCACTACTCACCCAGCTGGTGGAGTTTCAGGACATCTTCAGCGATGATGCTCGCCCATTAACCGTAATTAACATGCTAAAGGCAAGGCTAGACACCGGTGAAACTGGACCAATTTCCCAGCCACCACGGCGACTCTCCCCGGCAATGAGGGAGATAGTGAGGAAGGCAGTAGAAACGTTGGATGCAAAGGGCATCACGGAGCCAGAAAAAGATTGCTGGAGCACCCAAATTGTGGTGGTCAGGAAGTCACGTGCAACATGGCAGTTGAGCTGTGACTATAGAGAAGTCAAGAAGCATGTACGAATACCACAACAGCCGCTTCCTCAGACATATCCTAACTTCCTTCAAGGGCAAACGTTATTTCTCGGTGATGGACATATGCAGTGGGTTTTATCAAATTGGAGTCGAGGAGGCACACCGCCTCATGACTAGATTCGTCACCCCAGACTGCCAAGGACAGTGTTCACGTCTTCCTTTTGGCTTGAAGTCTAGCCCTGCAATTTTCCAGCGCATGGCAGACCTATTGTTGAAAGGATTAAAATGGTTTTGTGCTGGGGGAGACATTTATGATATTCTTGTTTACAGTTATACTTGGCTCGATCAGCTAACGGATTTGCGGAAACTCTTTGGAGTCATTGCGTAGGGCCAACCTAAAGCTGCATCCGGGCAAGTGTGCGTTCGGCACCGAGGAGGTCAAGTTCCTGGAACATATCGTGTCGCGAGAGGGTCTGCGTACCGATCCCTGCGAGGTTGAAGCTATCATGGTTATGCCAGATCCTGACAGTGCTAAAGCAGTACATTGCTTTATCGGAAAATATCAAGACTATTAAAAATTCATACCTAATTTTTCGGCTGCCGCAGCACGTTTGTTTAAGGCCCAAAGCTCCAAGGGTGCTTTTGACTGGACAAATGAATGCAGACAGGCGTGGGACAAGCTTTGTACAGCACTCTGCTGTGCACCCCTGTTGGCCCCTCCCGATTATACCAGGGATTTCATCATGGGCTGTGATGGCTCCTTCGTTGGATTAAGAGCGGGGACAAGCTTTGTACAGCACTCTGCTGTGCACCCTTGTTGGCCCCTCCCGATTATACCAGGGATTTCATCATGGGCTGTGATGGCTCCTTCGTTGGATTAAGAGCGGTGTTGTCGCATGGCTATAATGAGGGTGAGCAGGTCGTGGACTATGCATCCCGGTCTTTTTTGCCACATGAGCGGAAGTGGACGGCAACAGAGCTCAAGACTCCTGCAATCATTTGGGCTTTGGAGACATTCCGCCCCTACGTAAACGGCATGAACATCCAGTTGCGGACTGACGACGTCCCTCTAAAGTATATTTAGGCTAAGGCGGACAAGTGCAAGCATCTCCAACGATTGAATATGTGTCTGCAGGGCCTCTGGTTCACTATCCAGCACCGTTCGGCGGCACGGCAGAAACATGTACACTGTCTTTCTCGTGCTTCCCTTCCCCTGAAGGATCAACCGCCCAAGCTTATTCTTGAGGAGGTTCCGGACCGTGCCGTTGTATTAACTCATCACTGGTATCATCTGCCTGTGGACAGCTGGATGAATCGCTAGCAAGAGCGCAGAAGACGGCTACTGAGGCGCGACTAGAGGTGCGTCTGTTGCGTAGCGGCATCCTTCGCGTGCGTCCGTCCAGGACTGTCCGGAAGGTGTACGCCATGGCGATGGACTGTGAGGACAGGGAAGGGGACTCACAAGATGACCTCCAGGTGGTATTGTCGGACGAAGAGAGACGGGGGCTGTAGACGGGGGAAGAACGGACGAACGGATGCAGGATCCAGATCAAGTAGCAACGGCTAATTTTTCGTCCGTTGGATCCAGTGCTAGCCGTGAAAGGGCGATTACCGTTGCAAAAGGCCTCTGCTCCCTCACGGTAGACCACCAACATCCGATAATTGACGATACATTTTGGGATAGGGGCATTGGTGGCCGGGAAGTGGCGTTGCCAAAGGCCACCCTGTTTGGGGACCACCTGACTGCCGAACAAGCTGATGCGGAGTAAAAACACTACGCGTCTCTTATACCGAAGCCTAGACAGCAGTGGCCAAAAAGGCTCAGGGACTACGCGGTTAGTTTTTTCTATCAGGATAGAGTTTTGTGTTTGGGAGTGCCGCGTCCCTGTTCTCGAGCCTTTCTGCATATGGTTTGTAGGTTCCTGGCTATGAAAGCCCATCAACCCAGCTATTATGCGGGGCATTCTGGTGTCGCTAAAAGTCGTGCAAGGATCGCGGCGCGTTACTGGTGGCCGCATCGGCGGGCAGATGTGCGCGCGTTTTTCCAAACGTCTCCATTCTGCCTGGCACACTCCTTGGCTCCTAGCAAGTGGCAGTGGCCGAGTTTGCCTACGGGCACTCCCCTTGAACTTGCGGCAAAAAATATTTTTGGCCCTTTACCTCCAACTGAACGGGGCAACACTCGCATCCTGGTGATTATTGACCATCACACAAGGTGGCTGGAGATAGTAGGGCTTCCCGAGCCAACAGCGACCCTGTTTGGGGAGGCCCCTACTTTGCACTCGGTTAGTTGATGGGGAGTTATGCAGGCCTTATTATCAGATAATGTCCCGCAGTTCACAGCAAGGATGCTAATGGCACTATGAGAAGTCTACGGCATTCAGAAGATCTTGAGCTCCTTCTACAATCCGAGAGGCACCTGAACTGTCGATTCATACATGCGGTCGCTAAAGGCAATGTTGACGCGGCGTGCATCTGGTTTTAAAAGGGAGGGGGATGTGATCTTAAAAGCAGCGCATTTAGCTTACAGAGCCACACATCATTGTATCACGGGGTCCAGCCCATACTTCCTCGTGGCGGGCCAGCAGTTGACGTTACCTTTGTCTTGGGAGGGGAACGAGCCGGTGCCATATAGGGTGGGAGCAAAATGGATACAGGCGTTATGGGTATGTAGCTTGCGTGTCATCAGCGCTCATAGGCAGGAGACGTTGTCAAAGCGAATGGCGTGAAACGGAGCAAAAACACGTTAGAGCAGGGAATGTTGGTGGCTTTAAAGCGTACTGATGATGAACGGAGAAAAGGCGGCAGGTTTGGGCCTTATTATAAAGGACCGTTTCACGTGCGCTGCGTGTTGGCCAGTGGGGTGTCGGCCGAAATCCAGCAGCTGTCGAGTAGGAGCTTGCTTATCACGAATCCAGCACAGTTACAATTCCTATCTATGGCCATATCCAAAAGGGTTCCAATCAAGAGGTAACGTCGTTTTCATTCTAAATAAGTAGTATTATAATTAAGTCAATGTCGTTCAACCGGGTTCCTGGTTGTGCCGGGTTTGCATAACGATAGGGCAACCGAGAGCGCAGTGGTGTTCCCCGAGCTCTCTGGCTATTAAGTGGGTAGGTGGTTGCTCTTGGCTGTGACAATAACGGCTAGGAGGGGTACTTTACTATTTTACCGATATTTTGGGGATTTGGACAATCAAGAATCTATTTATCTGCAGTTGGGCTTCGATGCCATGGTAGGACCCATCTGGTGCCGATGACACTCTTAAGGCGGCCTATTCACAACAGCGTTCTTAGCCGTAGTGCTTTCTTTTGCCCTGCCGCCCAGCAAAGGGCCAAATAAGGGAAACCCATCGTCAGCATCTAGATACCAGAGGATATCTAGAAGATATTCGGCAGCGCAACAAATCTGCTTTTCCGGAAGATCGGCCCCAGTCGGCTACGGGCGTGGACACGGAGTAACCGTCCTCCGGATCCAGGCGAACCGCGGAGAGGAGACAACCAATTACAGCCGAATATAGGCCGGTGGACGTGCAGACGGTCTTTTGGACTGTGGACTGCCTGGGTATAACCAAGAACCAGAAACATTTGCAGCACAAGGAGCTTGTGTACCTGTAACGAAAGCACATGGCTTCCAGGAGCCTTATTAATGATCTTTGGAGGGCAAGACTAGCTGTGCTGAAAAAGGCGGCTACCGCTAGAAAGTAAGGAGCGATTGAGCCGTCCTTGGTGGAGGCAGTTAAGACAGGGCCTGGGGGTTGGCTGGTGACGGCGAAGGTACGGGAGTTATGCCCGACGCTTTTCGTGCAGTTTGAGGAGGACGGGGATGACGTTTACTTGCGGATTCCCCGGAAGTGGTCGATAATCCGCTCTGGGGCACCCCGTCGTGGGATGGCTTCTCCACCGCTTTTTCGCTCCAGCTTCTGGTGACACCTTCGCCTTTCCTAAGTGGCATCCTCCAGTGACCAGCGCTGTTGATATATAGAGGACTAGAACATGGCAGCCCTGACGTTTTGACTGCTGATCACTAGGCTGTCGAGGAGATGGGCAAAGAGCCTGCTAGGGAACCGTCATAATCGAGGCCATTAGTGGTGGGAAGGAAGCCAGCGCAGCTTGTGTCCAGGAAAGGCAAGAAGCGGGTGGCCAGCCGTGAGCCTGAGCAGAACCACGATGTAGTCTCGCAAAAGGAAGAGGAGGAGAAGGAAGCCATCCATCTTCTGGATAAAGGGGGGAGGCGTTCGAAGCTTGGGCCTTCGGTGGTGCGGCGACGGCAGCTAAAGGTGCTCCTAAAAAAACTGTCGGAGAAAATAGGTTGTATGAGGAGTGCAGGTCAGACATTGGTGAAAAGGAGGCAGCACCTGGTGAAGCGTATCTACGAGGGGAACGAGGTTATTCGCGGTGTGGTAGAGGCTGAAGCAGATGACTTAAAGCGCTTCATGGAGAAGTTGGTAGTGGCGGAAATGGGCGTTCAAAAGGCGGACAAGGTGGACTGACAAACTATAGCATGTGATACGGATGGTCCCCAAGAATCTGATTCGAGTCCATCCGGGAAGAAAGAGTCAAGGGACGTCTTCGAGATATCTGGGTTGGCTGTCATGACACCACTTGGCTTCCCTCGGGCTACTCATTTTAGAGCAACGGCTAAGGTGACTGTGCGTCCAGCTGCTGAACCAGAAGCGGTATTCGCCCCGACAGCCGTGGCAGTATACCATGAGGCGAGACCTGATGGTGCCGTTTCACGGGAAAAGGAAGGATGCTGTGAGTTCAGTAGTGATGCCCCTGTATCTTCTTCATTGCCTGTGCACTCGAGGGCTGCTGTGTCACAGGACGATGAGGCGACCAAAGGAGACGCCTTCGTGGGGATGTTGGCAACGCCCTTGCCAAGTGGGCGAGGCAGCGTGCCGCTCAAGGCGGTGGGGGTTGGCTTGACGAACGAGTCGATACAGGCAACAGTATAGGGTGGTCAGTCCAGCTTTTTGCATGGAGCAGATAACGGTGCGTTGTGGGAGGTCCCCTCAGGAGCGTTGGACGTAGCTTTGAAGGCCTTTGAGGAAGCGGCCGACCTGCAAGAGGGTCAACAGGGAGTTGGGACAGTCCCGTTGACTGCAACTGAAGTTTCAGTGAGATATGAGAGTTTGGCGGGGGGCGGCGGAGGCGGAAGATGTGTAGGCAATGACGGGAGAAGCACTTGTGCCTGTTGGTGTTGCTGCGTCTAAAGGCGTCGGGCGCAGGGAGGCCGAACAAACGGGGTTTATTGTTCGTTCTGCCCTGGAGGTAGCGAAGAGGTTGTCGACCCATCGAAAGGAGCTTTTGACCAAGGCAGATGACGCCTTGCTGAGAGTGAAACATGGTATAGGTCCTTTGTCTTTATCGCGGGGGCTGAGGAAACTCTGCAGCTAGCGTTGGGAGCTACATGCACCTCCAGCTCTTGAGGACTACCCCGGTGCTGCGGACTACTGCGTAGTTGTTTTGGGTAAGAGAGAAATAGGGAAGGAGAGTGTTCATAGTCTGCTTCGTGCTGTTGCTCATAACAACACCCCGCGAAATATGGGCAATGTGATGCGGCCAGGCTGAGAGCGTAACTCTCCTACATGGTTGGATCCTGTGAGCGCCTTGCTCCATGCAGGTTTTTGGTAAAGGGATTCGCAACCATTATAGGCGAGTCAGGCCCTAAGGGCTGACTCAGCCGCCTCAAGGGTTATGCGGTGCTCTATTCGGAGCTCGGGTGTGGGTCGGGATTGCCCTTCTAAAAGTCATAGATTATTTGGTGGATCATAGAAATCGCGTCTGGGTTTGCCGCCTCAACGGGGACGCCCCGATGGCGAGTAGGAGCTCGGGTTTGGGTATGTTCCATTGAGGTCTGGGTAAGGCGCAGGATAAACCGGTTTTGGGTTTGGGCTGCAGGGCCTGGCGAATGCGCAAATGGATGTATCCGGGTTACTAGAGGGGCTTTCACCGAGGCGCGATTTGTGAGAGGGTTAGTAGGAATGCGGGTTCTTCATAGGATGGAGTGGTATTGTGGGGAGAGCGCTGTAGGGTTGGGAGGAGCTAGTAGCCTGGCGAGCCCTAGCTCCTCGATGCCTCAGGCACGCAGACACCTACTTTGGGTATTGTAGTCAGTAGGTGAAGGGGATTTGGGCTGTTCTACATGAAAACTTAGTGACAGGCGCCTAGGTTAAAAGGTTCAGGCGCTTACGCGACTAGTAGGACAGTTAGTGGGCAGGATATACGGTGTACGCAGGCTTTGCTTGGGATTAGGGGGACCCCTATAAATCTTTGGAGTGTCAGGGAGGGTCATCGTTGGTCACAGGGTCGCTATAGGAATGCTATGGGTCTGCATATGGCGTTGGGCTAAGGGTGGCCACGTGTGTTGTGGATTCTGTGCTGGATTAAGATAGCTCAGGCAGGAAAGTGCTCGGCGACTGTTCCGGCGTGGTTTACTAAAAGGGGTGGGGTTTAGACAGCGGCATCAGAGTTGGTTAAGTTTATGGTTTAAGATAAGGTGTGTTCTATGGCTACAGCGTTTGGCGTGGTAGATTTGGGTGTAGCTGGAAGGAGAGCCGGCTTGGCGAGTGTCGGAAATTGCATAATAATATATTTTACGGATACGAAATGCGGTAGATAAGCAGATAGTGGCTATATGTGGGCAATGTTAGTTATAAGTTGCCGAAAGCTAATGGCTACTTTGGAGGTTAGTGATGAGAGGAAGGCATTCTGCAATGGTGTCAGTGTATTGTGCCTCAACTATCTTGTAGGCTAAAGGTAAAGTATTCACTTTTGATATTAGGATGAGAAACCGCTGATGGTGGACCTGTGATACCGCGGTACTTGGTTCTTGGCGGGGGCGGTTTACCAGTTAGGTCTGTGACAAGGATGGCGAGAGGAGACAAACTGGCTGGTGGCAGCAAGAACCTCTATTGGTTCGCGGAAATTGTTTTTTGGATCTGGATTTCACATAGGGCGAGGGATGTGAGTTTCGGCTAACAGTGTGCCTCTGCGACGTTACTGATGTGTTGGGGCTGCCCGTCAGGAGGTGTTACGACGGTGAGCCTGGGAATGATTGCCAAATGATGTAGGGGCTTGGGGTACGCCAGTCGTATACATAGGAATCCTTTAAACTATTAAACGCGTTAGAGCCGTTCGTGTGGCGTTGTATGGTTTGCGGGTAGTGTCAGAGTCGGGTTCGAGCAGTGTCTAGCAACTGACGGAAGGCCTTGAAGGTCTGGATGGTGGACTGGCTAGTCGGTTTTAGGTAAAAATAAAGGTCAATTAGGTGAATTAACTAAAGTACGGTGACCTGCTTGACAGTTGTCGTGGGCAGAGCTGAGCTAGCTAGGTTGTCGTGCATCAATGTCAGGTGGGTCGTGGATCTGACCTTGGTAATCTAAACGCTTCCCTCCAGTTCCTATAGTTTTAGTTACAGCGGAGTATTTTTGCCTGGAGTCCCTAGATACAGCCAGCTTCTGCCTAATACCTTAGGCCGGATTCCGAGGATAGGAACGCGCTATACTGCTGGATGTATGACGATATCAGAGGAATGATCCTGCATCGTAAAACCATAGTTCTTTCTCATCTCGCTGCTTTTCATACCAGAATTCTCATTTGCCCCTGCCTTCGAATGAAAGGTCCTTACGTTCCTACTCCGAGTAGGGCTCAGCTAGCCATCCCCTTCCACACCCACATACAACTCATAAAATTAGGGCTAACAAGACAAACCGCGCTTACTAAGGTTGTCGCTTCTCTGGTGCCTATAAATGTTCACTTCTTATAAGCACAATCATAATAGGAACACTTCCGCCCTACTCTCCTAGCCACCCTATCCCCAGTCGTGAGGACCGTGTTCAAAGGTGCTAGCTGCCTCGCCTCAGAACGCAAAATGGACAGAAAACGCTTTAAATAAAATAGCCCTTCAACCTTCTAGAAGCTACCTCTTCATCTACCCACTTTCCAGAAACCAGATCCTTACCCCAAGCTAGGATCCGCCACCCACCTAACGTTCATGCACACTAACTAAGCAGGGTCAGCTGTGCCCGCTACAATTCTTCAGCAGGACAACTGATTTTAATTAGTTCAGCTAATCCAGCCTTATCCACATTTAAAACCTGCTAGCCAACCCACCACCCAACAGGACAACTGATTTTAATTAGTTCAGCTAATCCAGCCTTATCCACATTTAAAACCTGCTAGCCAACCCACCACCCAAACTTTCCTGGCATTCGCGCCAATGGCTCGACCGTGCTCCAACCGGCCTCCGATAATAGGCTCGAATCATACAACACTGCATGGACGGAGCTAACCCCTTTCATAATTTTAAACGCTTTTAAAGTTACTATTGTCACACCCCTAACCCCCAAAACATTTAGCAATGATACCCAAACTCACCCCCATAGCACCTCTTAACCACCTGCCCCAACACGCCAGGAGCGTCGGAGGGGCTCGCTGTTAGCCCAAACTCACATCCCTTGCCTTATATGTTAATGTATGGGCAAAGCAACCATTTATGGATATCAGCAGAAATGCTTGGACCCTTTAGTTTACTGTCTTTGTTCGTCGTGCCACTTCTCCCACAGACCTAACCACTACAGTGCTGGCGTGAGGAACCATGTACCGCGATCACAGCTCCCCCATGATCCGTTTCCTATCCCAGTATCGTAGATAAATACCTTCTCTTTAATTTGCCAGATGGCTCAGCTGCAATGCACTCATGCGACTGAAGAATAGCTTCCTCTAGTGACTGCCCTCCAGACGAGGTCCTAGGAACAGCCGATTCGATACCCGCTGTGCCTACATATAACCACTCTCCGCTTGTCTACCCCTTTGGCGATCCATCAAACATATTATTATACATTTTTTGGCGCTCGGCCGGCGGGCTTTCATGCTATCTAAACCCAAACCGACCACCGGAGACACAGCAGGGATACGGAACACCTTGCCTCAAAGCCACGAAGCTTGACCACTCGTGCGGCCGGCTTGCAGACCGTGGCGTCCAAAATAACGCTACACAGAAGAGTTCCCGGGCACTTCCCTGCCTGAGCCGCCTTACTCCAACACCAAATCCACGCCGCTCTCCGCCACCTTTGGCCCAACGCCATAAATATATCCATAGAACTCCTGAAGCGAGCCTGCTACTAGCTCATGCCCCTTTGAACACCCCAAAGCCTTTTAGGACTCCTTCAGAATCCGGCCAACAGCTCCTTACATCGCACGGGCTTGGACCCACTGTCCCACTAGTCCGTCAAGCGCCTACACCCTTTTATCTGAGTGGTCTTCTGTAGCTTCACATGAAAGAGAGCCCAAATCCCCTTCAGTTACGTACTATGACACCCGAACTGAATATTTGCGCGCGCCGGTGGTAGGGAAGTTAGGGCTGGCCAGGCGACTAGGTCCTCCCAGCCGTAAAGCACTCTCCCCATAACACCACTCCAGCCGCTTAGCAGGGGGCACCCCTGCTAACCCTTATCCGCGTCGTTAAAAGCGACTCCAATAAGCCTGTTACCCGCATTCCCCCACTCGCCGGGCCTGGCAGCCTACACGCATAACCCGTTAACCCTCTGCCATACCCAAAGCCCAATAGGCCATACCCGAACCCCAACTCCTACTTGGCATCGACGCCTCCTGCTTAATGCAGCAAACCTAAATCCGGCCCCTATGTTCCAGGGAATAACGTAAAACCTTTCACAGAGCAAAGTTGACCCAAGCCTGAGCTCCGATCAGGGCAACCCATAACCCTTGAATCCGCTGACTGACCACTTAGGGGCAAAGGCAGACTCGCGTAATATGGTGCGGAGCCCCTGTAATAAAGGCTCCAGGGAGCGAGGCCGTTACACGGTCGAAACAGGCACGAGAGATGACCCGGATGCTGGTCACATCACAATCCCCCCCCTTCCGTGTTGCTGGCTACACCAACAGCACGAGGCAGAGTATGAACACTCTGCTGACCTTTTGCCCTGCTGCTAAAAAGAACTGCGCATGACTCATCCGCAGCTGGGGGTCGATCCAGATGCGCAGGTGTATATAGCTCCAATCGTATCCTTAGGAGTTGGGTCATCTCCGAGAATAAAGACGAAAGACCTGTAATATATCCCAGTCACACCAAGGGTTCATCTGTTTTGGTCACAGGCTCATCCGCGAGAGCCGGCAAGTCCATCCCTATTTCCAAGGCAGGATGAACAACAAACTCCATCTGTTCGACCTCCCTGCGCCTTGCCCCTTCAGACGTTACAGGACGAACAGCGGCAAGCGCCTCTCCCGTTCTTCTGTACACTTTTGCTGCCTCTGGCCACCCTGCCAAACTCTCATTTATCACTGAATCTTTAGCGGCACTTTGCCCTACTACACGGCCTCCTTCCTGATATTACTGCAGATAAGCCGCTTTTTGAAAGACCTTCAAGCCTGCCTGCAACGTTCCTGATGGCACCTCCGACAACGCCACCGTATTTCCCTCCATATTTGCAGAATTCGACTGACCATCCTCTCGTTCAGCGCAAATGGACTTGTTCGTGGAGCCAGTAGCCGCCGTCTTGACCCGGCACGCTGCCTGACACACTTGCCAAAGGCGTCGCCAACATGCCTATGGAATCCCCTCCTTTAGTGGTTTCACGTGCATGAGACCCAGCAACCGTCGAGTGCACAGCCAATGAGGCAGACACAGGGATATCACTACTGAACTCACAAGGTCGTGTCTCTTCCCCTGGACCCGGTACCAGCTACTGTCGCCTCATGGTCTTCTGCCACGGCTGTCGGGGCGGATACCACCTGTGGTTCAGCATCTGGACGCACTGTCACCTGAGTCCCTGCCCTAAAACGAGTAGGCTCAGAGAAGCCAGGTTGTGCCATGATAGCCACCCCAAATACCTTGAACACGTCCGTTGACTGTTTCTCTCCTGATGCAGTCGAATCAGAGGCTTTGGAGCCATCATTATCACATGGTCTAACCTGTTGGTCCATTTTGTCCCACTTTTTAACGCTTACTTCGGTCAATCCCAACTGCTCCATGAAACGTTTTAAGTCATCTCCTTTAGTATGAACCACATCCCGAATAACAGTGTTTTCCTCGGATATCAATTTCCGCAGATGCTGCCGCCTCAGCACAAAGGCCACAAGTGCAGTGCTTTTCAGACCTATTTTATCCCGCACGCCCTCCAAAAGAAGCTATCGGTGTCCTCCCCTCACCAACCGAGCCGGAAGCTTCAGCTGCTTCGCCCCTTTACTTAAAAGATGGGGGGTTTTTTCCTGCTGCTCCTTCCCCTTCTTCCGTTTCCTGGACAGAAGCTGCGTTCGCTTCCTTACCACCACTAATGGCCTGCACAATTATGGCTGCCTAACACGCTCTTCGCCTAACGCCTAGATAGCCTAGTCAACAGCGGTCAAACCATCAGGGGTCGCATACTCAAGTGCTCCATATGTTAACAGGGGTCGCCACTGCAGGATGTCACATACAAAAGCTGAAGGTCTCGCCGCAAACTGCAGCGAGAAAGGCGTGAGGTAACCTTTTTATAACGGGGCGCCCCAGCGCCTTTTTTCCCTTACTTCCAGGAACTCCGCAAGTAAACGTCATCCCCGTTCTCCTCAAACTGCACGATAGGCGTCAGCCATACCTGCCGCACCTTCCCCGTCACCATACGACCCTCAGGCCGCATCTTGACTGCCTCTACCAAGGACGCCGCAACGTCTTCTGACTCTCTAGAGGTAGCAGCCTCTATCAGCACAGCTAGTCGTGCCCTCCAAATATAATTTCTAAGCCTCGTGGAAGCCAGGCGCTTTCGGTAAAGGCACACACGCTCGTTGTCCCGTAAGCGTTTCTGGTTCTTGGCTATATCCAGAGAGTCTCCAGTTCATGCCGCGGTTTGCAGGTTTGCTGGAGTATATTGGCCTATAATCGGATGTTTCCTGTCGGCCGATCGCGTAGATCCGGTAGGCCGTCGCTCTCCGTCCACTGCCGTAGCCAATTGCGGCCCGTCTTCCGAAAAAACTGACGTTGTGCGCTGCGAACTTTCTTCTAGATATTATCTGATTTCGGGCTGTTGACGGTATTTTCGCCGTGTTTCACCCCTTTCTTTGGCAGCAGGGCAAAGGAAAGCACCATAGCTCAGAACGCTGCTGCGAATGGGCCCCCCTAAGAGTTGCATCGTTAGCACACGGGTCCTATAATGGCAACGAAGCGGAGCTCCACATATGTAGATCCTGTCAAAATGCATGAAATGTAACTAGGACAAACACCTAGACCTTCAGGCCGTTACACCCACCGCCCAGTAGAACCGGTTTTCTAGCCTACAGCCACAGAACTTGGGGGACTCATACGCCGCTTCTGCCTTATCCTCAGAACCCGGCAGAGCTGACAACCTGATAGTCGGTCAGCGATTTGCTTGTAATATTGGTTATTTACAGTGAAAACTAGATCGCCCTTTGGTTTTTATCTGCTTGGCTACAGGGATACAGAGGCAGCTTAACTGTGCTCGGTTCATTACACCCAAGCCCCCGTTAGACAGGTCCTCGATTTCGGCTGACACCCCATAAGGTAACACAGAGCCACATTAAGCTGTCGCCTATAGTAAGGCGCGAACTTGCCGCCTCTGCTTCGTTGATCTTCAATACGTTTTAGCGCCACTAAAAGTCAGGGACGTAACTTCTTGATCCTCAGCTCCCATGCCACTCGATTTCATGGGGTTTTCTGCGGATGAGCGCTTAGGGCACGCTGCCTACATCCGCACAACGCCGCCAACAGTTGTGCTTTATGCTGACATCATACCGCCTTGTTCCAGTCGTTTGACAAAGGTAACCGGAGCTCCTGGCCCGTTACCACGAAGTAACGGCTGCAGCCGGTTAGTCAATGTGGTGTCCCTCCTAACGCCAAAGCCGCTACCTGTAACACGGTATCCCGCTCCGTTTCAAGGAAACTTACGCGCAGCGGTAACGTCGTCATTAGCGCGCTCGTGTACGATTCCACAGTTGAGGTGCCTTTTGGATTGTAGGAAAAGCCTTCAGTCTTCTTAATGCCGGAGGTGTCGCGAAAGGCCTTTAACATTCTTGCTATGAGCTTCGTCGCATTGTCTGATAATAAGGCCCTCAGAATCCCCCATTGTCTAGCCCTATGCAAACAATAGCCGTCCGCAACCAGAGTCCGTCCTTGTTCGGGAAGCAGTCCTGCCTCTAACTACCTTGGGTGATGGTCAATACTCACCAGGGTGTGCGTGTTCCCTCGTTCAGTTCGATGCAGGGGGCCAAAAATATTCATTGCCACAACTTGAAAGGTAGTGGCCACAGGCAAACTGAACCACTGCCAGCTGTTCGGAGCCAACGGGTTTGGCGGGCAGAATGCACGCGCTCGAAGAAAAACGCGCGGACATCTGCCGGTTTATGGGGACACCAAATAACGCACCACTATTCTTGCATGAGTCTTAGCGACACCGAAATGTCCGACATAACAGCGCGGGTGAGTGGCATTGATAGCCACGGGCCTACGAGCCTTACGTAGAAGGACTTGCGCACCGCGACCTGCCACATCGAAACACAAAACTCCATCTTGGTAGGAAAAACTATGTGCCGAGTCTCTGTGTCCTTTAGGCCACTCCTTCCCGGCATTCGAAATAGAAGGCGGGTGGTGATTGTAGTTCCCCTCAGCTCGCTGTGCAGTGTGCAGCTCCTCGAACGCAATGGACCTACGCGACGCCGCTTGTCGGCCACCCTTAGCCGCAGCCGATAGCACATGGTCATTGATCGG
This sequence comes from Eimeria nieschulzi, assembly GCA_000826945.1. NCBI lineage: Eukaryota > Apicomplexa > Conoidasida > Eucoccidiorida > Eimeriidae > Eimeria > Eimeria nieschulzi. The sequence continues at coordinate 50,106 of JRZD01029927.1, read as the reverse complement.
ATCCTGGTGGTCTTCCGCAGGGGCAGGGACGCCTTTTGCAACGGGTGTCCCTCTTTTGCCACTAGTACTGGATCGAACGGACAGAGGATTAGCTGTTCCTGGTTTATCCGTATTATCTAGCTGGTTGTCCATTATTCGGCTTTCCATTGTTACCCCTCATTCCTAGTCTGACAAAACCATCTAGAGGTCATGGTGTGAATCTCCTTCAATGGCCCCACAGTGTGCCACCGGGGTGTACGGCTTCCGCGCACCTGCGGTTGGATGCACGCCGAGAGCACCGGTGCTCCAAAGATGCAGCGGCTGTCCCACCTCAATATCCGTCTCCAGGACTCTGGCTGTCAGACCCGTCCATCTGCTCCCAGGCAACTGGTGCGACTCATGAGTAAACAAAATGACACGCTTTGGATATTCATACAGGCTATGCTTCGCCTGTTGATCGTAGAAAGGAGCGACAGGACGACAAAGACAGCCTATATGTTTTTGCTGTGCCGGAGATTGGTCTTCGATAGAAACCGGAAGCCTTCAGGATGTCTATGACATCCGTCCAGATGCTGGCACATATCCGACCTAGGCTGAGTATACTGCAGAGGCGCGTAGTCGCTACACAACAGCATATTGAAGCCGTCCCCATCGGGGCGCATCGTCTCCAGTGACCAATTAATGCTGGGAGCCTCGTGCTCTGTTGTCGTGCAGTTTTTCAGATGCAGGCCAGAGACAGGGATGCACAGGCCTGAAAGGTATCCCGCTCCACATAGCTCTGCAACAGGAGCGCTCGTAATCCAACGAAGGAGTCAACACAGTCGAGGATTTAATCTGTTGTACAACCGGGGTGAAGTAGCAGGGCTTCAGCCCAGAGCGCCGTAGTATGCTTGTCCCACGCCGTTCTGCATTCATCTGTCCACTGAAAGTGCGCACGAAACCCTGAGCCTTAAGCAAAGGACTTGCAACAGCCGTAAAATTAGGTGGCAATTTTGGGTACTATGGATATTTTCTGCTACAGGGTTGTAGCGCGTTGGTATTGTCAGCTTCTCTCACAACCACGATAAGGTTAAGCTTGCTCAGATCGGTACCTATACCCTCTCGCGAGACGACGTGTCTGAGGTACATGATGTTCTGGGCGCCAAACCCACACTTGCCCGCGTGGAGCTCTAGGTTGGCTCTACACAATGACTCAAAGAGTTTACGGAAATGCGTTACATCGTTGAGCCACGTATTACTTTGTACAGTGATATCGTCAATGTGCTCTATAGCACAAACCCATTTTAGTCCAGATAACATCATGTGCATCATAGGCTGGAGAATTCGAAGACTCGACGCAAACCATACTCATGACATCGATGCTGGCTCTGACAGTCTGGAAAAATGAATCTACTCTTTGGACGCTTTGCCTTTTCAACCCAAATTTGGTGATACTCACTGCATGTGCCCATCTCCGAGAAACAACGTTTGCCCTTGAAGCACGCTAGGATCTCCTACGTCCGAGGAAGCGGTTGTTTGGATATTCGTACGTGCTTGTTCACTTGTCTACAGTGTCAGCACACCGCGCATGTTGTATTTGGTTTGTCACCCATCGGGATTGGGGTGCTCCAGCAACCATCTTCTGGGTTCGTGATGCGCCCTGTATCCACTGTCCCAACTGCTGTTTTGAGTATCTCCCGGAGTGCCGGGGGAAGATACTGTGGTGCTTGGTGGTGGTGGAGAGGCATAGTTGATGGTGTTCTGAATCTGGGAGAACCGAGCGTGTAAGGTCTGTAGCCCTTCGAGCTTTAGAGAACTATTTTTAAGCGGGTAAGCATGGAAATCGTTCCCCCCTAGGCACCGTTCTCACGTTGCATCACATGCCACAAATGGAAAGGATGCGGAGGCCGCGCCTCTGCTCTCCGTTTCGCTGCTCTGTTCGCTGCTTTCAACCCTATCGCCAATCCTATTCATAACCACTTTGCCTGCACCAACTTTCGCCACCCAGGAAGCTGAATATCCTAGTAACGGATAGGAGCACGTGAACGCCAAGCGATGTCTGTTCGCCAGAGACAACGGAGAATTCGCCAAGGAACTCACTTCTATGAACCCCTCGGAGGGCTGTTCCGGTATACGGAATCCCAGATCTACACTCCTGCTAACCCGCAGCATCAAGGCGCCTGGCCCTGGCGGCTCATGGGCCACCTCCGCTGCCGGTGACGTCCCTGGGTTTTCTCGCACAACCGCGCATGTTTCTGCGTGTAAGAAGGAGTGCTGCATTAGTATGCGCCCTTGCCAAAACCTGGAGTGGTGCCTTGTTAGCGGATGAGGAACGGCTTGATACGCTTTGAATACTTAGGACTTCTGAGGTATGGTGCCTGTGAGCATGCTCATAGAGGAGATTCAGCTCCAATACGCCATCACTCTGCAGCCAGATCATTAGAATGAGGGAATTGATATCTGTCATCCAACATAAATGTATCTTTAGCGTGGCGCCCTTAAGATAGGAAATGCTCCTTGGGGTACACCTACAACTTGCCGTCAGCCGTCATTCATTATTTTTATTTCATCCCAGGCATGAGTAACTGTGGAGGCACTAGGGATATATGTCTTTTCATGTGAGCATCTAGGTAGCACGCCAGGGCTGGAACCGTGTCCACGGGCTTACGTGTTGTTCGGTTGTTCATAGCCCGGGCCGACTGGGTGCTCTTTAGTGAGCTTTTTGCGTGCCTGTATGCATGCCCTCTATTTACTGACCTGCGGCTCCCACAGTAATTAGAAGCTGCAGCATTTAAACAGGTGAGTTGTAGGTAACGCCGCATAATATGGCCTGCTGTCCATAGCCCCGCAGTGTGCTGTTGCCCTCCATGTAGCCAGCATCACGGTTTTCCCTTGTGCCGATTTGATCTCATCAAGGGTGTTGGTTTTTCCAAAGCTTAGTGACCAAATTCCAAACTCTTTTAGACAAGTCTGGCGGGTAGCGGTAACGTAGCCGGCTCAGGTATTATGCGTTACTCCATTCGCAGCACGGGGTAGCGTCACGTTTTGTGCTTCAAAACGTTTTCGAATGCAATTTGGAGCATAGGGGGCGCCTTTGGGTCCGTTGGGTTGATCTGGACACCTGGATGACAAGTAGGAGTTTAGCATGTTGTATGATTCATTCACCTCTGGAGAAGGCCGGAGGTGCGGATACGGGCTTAAGCTCAAGGCCCTGCGAATGCGCTGACGGGGCCAACAGGCTTCGTGGATAGCCTTCCACCCTGGCGCTCCATGTGGAGTAGGCTTAGTATTGCTGCTGCTAAACGGTTCGGACTTTTGTTACCGAAGGTTGTAAGCTTGGGTGGAGATAGTGGGCTGCGCACATCCAGGGCGCCATGGAGAGTGTACCCAGACACGCAGATTGGGTGTTCCAGTCAGTGACTATAGAGGATTCCCGATGTGCATTGCGTGAGGCTCCTTACGAGAGAATGAATTAAACAGTGTGGGGCCCAATAAGGGGACTAGCGGAACAGGACATCGAGTCTCATGGATGCTACCTAGGTCTTGGGGGATTTGATGTGCAGTCGTACTGCGCAGCTGGATTTTCGAAGGCGGGACAAGCAGTCCGAGTCCCCAACAAAATCCTAGAATTGTGTTTGTGGGGTTGAAATAAGGGATGCCACCTCTGTCCTAAATCTAATTTTTGATTAAGGCAGATGGCTGAGCAACGGTGGGTTTGCTAAGGCACTGCACATGCATTGGGCTTTTGTACTTCCGTTCTATGGTATTCTGCACACTGGCGGTGTTCGGCCTTGTAGTTTCGCGTGTAGCTCCGCTGATGCCCCGCCCGGCCATAGTCGCAAAATGTAAAATATCAATCACGGAAAATCGATCTGGTGTATGGGATAATTTTTATATGTAGGCAAAGCATATATCGAGTTGCTTGTAGACAGCGGTTTCTTTGGAGAGTTGTGGGAAATAGCCATTATACAGTAGTATTTAGATGCTCTGGTTCGATTATCATTTTCGGCGAAGAAAAAACGGTTTAGTGTGCTAGTTTAGGTAGCAGACCCTGTGGTGAATGCAATATGCGGCACACAATACTTGACAAAAAAACTAGCATATATATATGTAGCAGGATAGAAAGTTAAAAAAATTACCGTCCTGGAATTCTTGAAAGGTGCTGTTTTCCGGGTGCGCCAGGGTGTAGTGGAAGCTATCGCGGTTTCTAGTGAGAATAGCATTCTGAAGAGGTCGTGGCATATTTAAGCTGACGTTTATGATGTGGTATAGTAGTGATTTTTGGTATGGTTGTTAGACTCTCCTGAAACCTGCAGATTGCGGGTGGTGAACTGATATGTTTTTTACTTCACAAAAGCAGCCAGTTTCTTTTCCACCATATGTTTTTATTGCATTTTCGCGCACAACTTCCAGCAAGGTGGCGCCATGGGCCGGAAATTTCTACAGCGATAGAAAATGCGCTTGCTAGGTGGCTTCAGGGATGGATAGTGTATGTAGTGAACTAGCTAAAATTAGGTATTTTCCTGCCGCACGGGTGTGAGCAGATCTCCAAAAGCTAGATTGTTGTTTGGAAAGTGGCAACTGCATACTGAAGATAGGGCAGAAAGTAACTAATCGCAGAGTGACAAAGCCAACGTCGTCTGTAGTGAAAACAAGTGAGGTTATCGGCGCTAAATACGGATGACGTTGGATTGTCGCGATTGATTTTCTTTAGTGTCTTCCCAGCAGATTTGTGTGTCTTTGTGAATGGTGTTGGTTTTTTACCGCACACGTAACGTAGCATACCATAAAAGCCTTGGTCTTAAGAAGAAGAGCAGGACAGAGCTTTCCTAGCGAAATCACGGTGACTAAAAACAACGGTGCGTCCGAAGCTCATAAATTCTTGTGGTGTCATATATCCCCCAATATTTTGTGGTTTTATTTTTGGTTAGAAGACCATTATCCTAAACAGAATCTTTTCACATTTTGGAATTAAAGCCCAGGGCCGTGCAATGAACATGGATTTTCAGGAACTCCATGAGGGTCTAGAGCTGTCCTTTGAACGCCCTTATTTTGCACACCTGCCGCTTTTTGTCGGTATTACACGAACCAGCCCGCGGTCGACTCCACCCATGCTGGAATATTGCATGATTATCTGTTAGTTTTATCAAAAAATTTTAGTAATTGAAAAAAAGTGAAAACAGAGGAGACCCGGTGGCCACGAAATCTAGCCGCCACTCGCGTAGTTGCTGCCAACGTTTTTTAAGGCGGAATAACAGCATGTGCGAATAAGGTGAAAGCTGCACTTATAAGACATTTAACCTTGCTTATAGGAGTTTCGCAAATGACGTAATCTGTTGCCTGTTTGGTCCTGTGTCAAAGCTCTCGGAGTACAGAGCATTACATAAAGTAGGAAAATTTTTAATGAATCATTTTATACCCATAAACCCAAGTATCGAGTATTCCATTCGCTTTCCATGGATTTTTAGCCGCAATCAGTGAGGCAACTCCTCAATATCCAAATCCGAGAGATTGTCCTACCTTTTTCAGAACTTCGGTACTGCATCTCAGCACTCCGTAAAGGTTGTTAAAACGTGCCGGAATAGGGGTGATTCTTTTGGCGCTCAGCATGTTTACTGCACGTATTGCGGTGCTTCCAGAACGTAGTCAGCAACCCGCTCCAAAGGGTGTGCCTGTCCTCGATTATTGACTGAATCGTTCAAGAAAAAAACGTCGCTTCCCAGGCTAGGCGTTGCTGCCTGGCCTGCGACGTGTTTGCTTAAATCAGCCGGCCATAAAATACCAAGGAATGATGGACAAATTTACTCAGAGAGCGGCGGTGCAAATCACTTTTGCGCATCAGCACATTGCAGAGCAGCTGCCCGTTATTAGGAAATAACTGGTCAAACACGTACGACAGTGCGGGTTTACGTGTGCATCACAGCTTTCTAGTTTACTTAGGAATTGTCCGGTATGCCCAGTAGCACACTGTTACCTACCAGTGGAAACTGAGAGTATATAAGTGTTTTATCGTTATCTGCAGAGCCCGACCAACCTCCGTCTTTAGACAGTTCTGACAGCTACTCTTGAGGGTTAATTTTACCATTCTTCCAGCGCAGTTTGCTGTCGCCTTAAGCTGCCGTTCCCGTAATTATCATTACCAGGACACGAACACACAGCGTGTGGTGTCTAGCTATGGGCATGCACCAGGTGCAACTCTTACGACCTAGCTACGTGTCAGCCTACCTATAGGAGTCACTCAGCCAGCATGTTGGATCTGTCTGCTAGGGTATCAAATTTACGTAGGCTCTAATTCAGTAGCGTTGTATATATGGAACAAAATAAAGACAGATGTCCAAAGCGTTATTTTCCCGTTGTCCTCTATTGCAGTTCTGGATATTTGGGCTTATAGCGCGACACAATGCTAAAACTTCACAGTTCTACAGTACCTGTGTCAGCTCTGAGCCTGGTAGCAGTCAGTTTTATGCAGCACCTACCCGAATTTAGGATTCTTTACCTGCGGCCGTGCAACACCATAAGGGTCTTTCACAGGACACGAGCTACTACAGAGATGACCTGTTTATAAGCGCCACCATATCACTGCAGTGTTTTGGTAGACTGCCTCCCTCTCTAAACGCAGGTTGTAAAAGCAAGTTTCCTTTTAGATCGCACAACGTTCGTGCCCTTCAAATACTGAGCTTCTACGTGGCGTCCTCCCAGGTCTCATTTCTGCAGTGTCGTGGATTAAGGAATTGAAACTTGTCTATCCCTAAAACAAAGCAAAAATGTAAACTGCCTCACGTAGTTTCCGTACAGCTTGATGGTCGGAATACTTAGATTTGGCTTCCACGAAAGAACACTGCACTGGCCTGCTCACCGCTCTAATTTTTCTACACCCGACGGATATATATTGGATCGCTAAATTTAACACTACATACAGATAAACGTTTTTTGAAAAACCATATTTTACTTGCACAATTTTATTATTTGTGCAAGTTTGTTATTTTCAACAAGTAGAGGGCGCGTTTCTAATTATTTCTGGGCGCATCACGGCATTCCCGCTCTACAAAGCACAGAGAACTTAAAGCCGGTGCAGAACTGAACCACTTCATTGTCCAACCATTATTTTAACTTGTTCTTATTACGTCAGTATTTTGAACAATTATCAGGCCATCACCTAGTAACCTACCCTGCTTCTGGGACCATTTCTATTTAAGAACGTGTTTACAAACCTTAGCTACCTTGACTCATTTTTACAAATTTGGCGCTACAACCTCTAAGTGCAATCGGCCCCGAGTTTTTTCAAGAACTTTCCTCATCAGCCGATAATGCAAAAATTAAATTTTTAACCCATCGTCAAAAGCTATGCTCAGGCGATTTTCTGTATCACGTGCTGCCAGACACCGGTTGTTTTACGAACAGTCCCTATTTAATTTCAATGATTTCACCTATGCGTACATGAAACCGATTAGCCATCTGAGCATCTAGACCTTCAACCTTATGGCAGTGGCAAAACACTGCTCAAGGACGCTTTGGATATATTGGCAGAACGGTCCACAGAACGCAAGACGTACCAACGCTTATACTCTTAAACGCCTCCGACTTCTTAACTACGATATCCCAAACCCGGAAATCAATTCGCAGTCTCAACCTGATCATCACAGCCCGTCCTGACAAACAAAGAAACCAACTTAGGAAGGTCGTGCATAACTATGAAACCGTCCAATGCGTGAGGTATATTTGAATGCCGGCACAAACCGAACATTTTGTATAACCACCGGGAGTTGCCATTCCCTGTGGTTGTTTCGTTGGCTCGCCTGCGCACCCCTTTTATATAAATAATTCTAGTATCACCGCCGCCGGTAATGAACTACAGCTGGAACAGCTCCCTACCATCAAAGCTTAAAGATCTCCAAATCTAAACTAAGTGCTTTTATTTTTGCTAAATATCTGATGAACAATAAAGACATACGCATACTGTTTACTACTGGTTACATTCTCTTCACACGTCCACTCCAAAACGTCGAGTTGCTAAGCGCGACCCACCATTAACGCTGCGTACATAGAAGAGTTACCTGGTGATACACCCTCTCGCTCATTCATAAAATATAATATCCTACGGTCGGCCGCCAAGCTTTTCTCTAACCTACAAGCGGACCTATCTGTGGGATACCGTAGCCCTGGAAGACCTTGATATAAAAGCCGAAAAGCAATCAACCGTATTGCTGCTACCTAGACCCTCCACCTTTTATTAAATCATACCCTAGGGGCTCACCAGTCCGTTCATGCCTCAGCTCCCGTTAGGGACCACGGCCTGCCCAACGAACTTGACTGCCTTATACAAATCTCATCTAAAGATGCAAATTTACATAACGACCCTCTCACCCACCGTAACGCCTTTCGAAACCCCATGTAATCCGACATTCTTTTTTCGGTTCGGGCATAACTTCATTGCATTGTGCGGGCGTGCCACTGATTCCCGTGGTAGTCCATTAGGCACCTCCACTTTTCAACTTCGATATTATTCACGATCTTCACGTGAACCATGGTTGAAATTGGTGTCAGCTACTGACGAAGAAGCCGAAACTAACTATCTTGTCTGCCTCAGGATTCCGAAATGCAGGGCGTGCAATCTCATTAGCTCTATACACTCGCACTCACCTTTTCCCACAACACGCCTTGCAATCCCTAGGAAAGCCACACACCTGCACGCCATTTCCCAAATGGCGGACCTTCCAATGAGTATTTTACATGTACTCGTTGCAAGCGTCTAGCAGGCTACAATTGTAACGTGTTAATCCTGCGCCCTACCTACAGCTCAGTGCAGCTCAATGGAACCCAAACTCATACATTCCCTTAGGGGGCTTCCTTTATGGCGCCAAAAGCAAACCGATTGCCTATATTTCACAGAATAACCTAAAACTATGTAGACAGAAAACCCTACACAATGCCAACCTCAAAATAGAGACACACAGTCAGTAAGTCTGGTAAATTTTTCCTCCGCGCTGCTTTCGGTTAAAAGACTGCGAAGTACCTTGACTAATGCCTTGAAAGACCAAGGCCGGTAAAGCTCCCCAATACCCAGAAAAAAAAAAAGTGAAGCTGGTGACATCACAAAAGGATATACAGGTCGCAGATATATGCACAAACCCGCTCAACAGCATAATTGTATCAAAGTGATTCAAGCCCGTCCAGGTACGCATAAACCCAGCTTTAGATTTATGCTGGCCCCCACGTGAAATCCGCCAGCTCTGTGGGCTTGACCTCCGCCTTGCTTCGCCGTTTACTCATCTGCACGGACGGCAATAACGCGAATCCTCCCGCGCCTAACGGGTAGTGCGTTACTACACACCGGTGACAAAACCTACTTATTTGGCCACCGTGGCGCTTTGCATCGCGGCCTGTTTCCAACATCAAACAGCCTTTATTCTCGTAGCCTGTGGTAACCGCCCTGCGAACCATTATAGACGAGTCTGGCCATAAGGGCTGACAGCCGACTCAAAGGTTAGGGGCTGCTGTACTTCCAGCTCGCCGTTGGCTTGTGTCTGTCCAATAACGGCTTTTAGGTTATTGTTTAGAGCTTAGGGGCCGTTTTTGGCTTGCCCCCGTATCGGGGGCGCCCTGATGGGGAGTGAGGGTTCGGGTTCGCCTATGATCTATTGACGTCTGCACAAGGAGTAGGCTTAACGTGTAATGGTTTTACCCTGCAAATCCTGGTAAAAGGGCTAATGCAGGTAACAGGGTTGCTGAACGGGCTGTTAGCAAGGCTGCATTCGTGGATGGCCGATCCGGAGAGGTTCGAGTGGCTTCATAAGGAGACTACTGATGGGCTGGATGGAGCTAAGCGACTGGTGAGCCCTTCCTTCCCAGTGCTAGGCCCACGCGGAAGTTGAATTCAAAGGTTTTAGTGAGCAAGTGAAGAGCATTTGTACTGTGCTTTTCCTGGAGTCAGTCACAGGCAACTAGTTTGCGTGCTGCACGTTCATAGTGGACTAGTTACACAGTCAGTTCTTCAGCTCCGCTACGTAAAAAGGGCTTGGAGGTCGGGAGGACCTCTATAAGTTTTCGGGTTGTAGATGGGCGTTCACGTGTCACAGACTGGCTATACCAATCCTATTCGTCTGATTATACGATTCGGATAAGGGTGGTCACGTGTGTTCTAGATTCTCTGCGCGATTAATATAGCTGGAGCAAAACAATGCGCGCAAAGTAATACCCTTTGGTTTAATAAAAACGGTGTATTCTATGAAGAGCCCGCAGGGTCTGTGTGCTTCGGGTTTAATGGGAGGGTGTGCTCTGTGCCTGCAGTATCTGGCATCGCCCGTTCGCCTATAGCTGAGATTAGTGCCTGGCTGCCGAGTGTGGGCAAGAACTGGTAATCTGTTTTATAAATAACGTCAAGGGTGTTTCAGCACACAGCGGTTATACGTGAACAACTGTAGTATCGAGTCGCCTCTGGGGAGGGGTTGGATTTGAGATGAGTGATCACAAGAAGGTATTCTGTATTGGTCTCTCTGTGTTGTGGCTCAACTAGGTAGTCAGCTAAAAACAAAGCATTTAATTTTGAGATTCTGAATAGAAAGGGGTCATGGTGAGAATGTGATAGCGCGATACTCGGTTCCTCGCGGCGCCACTCTAGCACTTATGTTTGTGAGATAATTCCGAGACACGGGGAGGCAGTATCTAGATGCACTAAGAATCTCTGATGGTTCCCCGAAATGTTTGCTTTGTCCCGGGACTCTGACAGGAGGTGCGATTTCGGACAAAGCTGCGGCTCTAGGAGGCTGCTGGCAGGTTGGACCTGTCAGTCAGGAGGTGCTGCGGACCTGAGTTTCCGTGTGATTGCCAAATAATTTAAGGATTTGGCTTACGCAAGTAGGGCGTTGAAGAATGTCACATATCATGAAAGAGGTCAGAGCGGTTCGGGTGGCCTCCCACAGCTCAGGGATAATATCACACGCTATATCGAGCAGTGTTTAGGCACTCACGCGATGGGCTTGAACGCCTGGAAGGTGCAGCCGCTCCTCAGTTTTAAGTGCGTATACAGGCATATTACGTCAGTTAATTAAAATCACGTGTCCTGCCGGAGAGTTGTTCTGGAAAAAGCGAGACCAAGCAAGCTTACGGTGCATGAACGGTAGGGGGTCATGGATGCTAATTTGGCGTGTGCATAGGGACTGTGGAATATGCGTATAGGAGCAGAGGAGTTTTAGGAAGTTCAGAAGTTATTTTATTCAAACTGTGTTCCGTTTATATTCGGATCTGGGGTTAACCAGCTAGGAGCTCCCAAGAGGTTGTTAAGGAGCGGGGGCAGGGTGGTTGAGATAGCAGGAAGCGCGGCAACCTGGTGTGATTCTGCCGGAAATAACTAAAAGTTTACGGGCAAAGCAGAACGCCTAAGATTAGCAAGTAGGCGTTACTAACTGAGTGCTGATGTTAAGAATTGTTTCTGTGTGTGTATTGGGAGATGAGTGGCTGCGCTCTGCTTGGAGCAACAACGCAAGCCGCTTCTTTTAAATGAGAACACGGAGCTTTCGATTAACATAAACAGGTGGATGACAGATAATTATTTTTTTTGAGAAACAAGGGGTCTACATTCATGTCCCTACCCATTCATTAATATAGGCTGTCCATGTGCTTCGTAACAACGTCGGCTCATTAGCCCGAAGCTGCCTAAATCTAGGCACTCGAGCCACAAATATGCACGACAAACTAGAGCTATAGAAGCAGCGTGAAAGCGCTTAGATTTGTTGGTGGTGCGAACCGGTCCTGAACGTGAGAATTCCCGTTCCCACCTCTTACTGCAAAAATGGCAGATGGTGTTAAGCTCCACAGGGGCTCATGCGTTTGAGGGAATGAAAAACCGGTGGTCAGAACGTGGACTGGGAGCGCCATTCCTGTGGCAACAGCGACGGATGGTGGCAATAGGCAAGCAGCGCAGCACCATGTTGAGAGATGCGCTAGGCGATCCGCCGACTCCCGATGACGGCCAGAGTAATGCGGTGGCGCTCATCCAGGATGATGTGGGAAGGCAGGAGAGCTCGGCTGTGGGAGGACCATATGGGATCAGACTCTCCGCCTCGGGGACCCCTCCCCGGTAAGACGTGGGGCGGAAAGACGGGCAGCCTTTGGAGATGCGCCAAAGCCCGACTAGAGAGCTGCCCTGTTTTTGGCAGCCCTCCCCGGGACCACAGGTGAATATGGAGTATAGTGAAGGAGCGGACCGAAACAGCAGGGCCTCGGGTGGCTCTGCAGATATGCGCCATGAGAGCAGGCACCAGCATTAAAGACTTGCCAATATGGGCAGCCTCCCGCACAGTTACACCTAGTTAGAGGAGTTTCCGTCGAGTATAAAGGATGAACTACAGGCGTCTGGACAGTTGCAGCGGGCATACACGTAAACTTGGAGGCAATTGGGACCGCCCTTGCGCCGCCAATATCGTAACCACATGGCCTAGAGGTTTGCGGGTCAGGACCCTATGTATCGGAGGTTGAGGCAAGTTATGGTATAGGGAGGCTGTCCCAGACGGCCTGAGGCGTAGGTCCTCCAGGGAGTGAAGGAGATTCCGGTGGGGAAGTAAGACATTGCCGACTTACAATACCAGATGATAAAGCGCTATCGCGCGTACGCGGCGCTTTGCAAGCGCAGTGTATAGCCTCATTACATACCGTAGGCCATCATGGAACACTCGTTCGTGCAGCATTTCCCTAGAGAGATGGGGAATTGTACTTTCATCAGGTTATATAAGGAGCCCGGAAACGCCCTTGCAAGTGCCAAGGATGTGGATATTAAAATTAAGGAGTCTATGGCAGTGGCCCCATCCATACGAGGAGATTACGAACCAGTTACTTTCTTAGGGGCCCTGATCATCCGTTGGATACGAATTGTGGAGGGAAGAATAACTCCACACTCCAGCGAGCGAAACTCCCCTGGAAATCGTCCGGCACTAGGCGGCGCTCGCGCGGGAACGTCCCCTGGTCCGTGTCCTCAGCATTGGGGGCATACGAACGGTGGCGACAGCCTTCAACTGCCTGGAAGGAGTAGAGAGGCGCAGTGTCGAGCTTTGCGCGTGAGTGCCGGGAAGCCGGTGGCCCCGGGTACTAGCAGACAATATGTGGGATTTTAACTGGACGGTGCAGCAGGTAAGTGAGATGCTTTTTTCACTTCGGAATACTTTGGCGCGAGATTGCCTGAAATGTGCTGGCTCCAAGTCACGAGCCCATGAAGTGCCCTGTATGCTCTAGGGGATAATGGAGGAGCTAACGCTCAAGAGGTGCTGGCTTTCGTGCAACTCATCTGGATTATGTCCGACAGATCGTAGCCCGCAATGTCGCGCTGCTCACAGTATCTTTTCCGATGTTAAGCTCAAGAAGTAAGGGATCAACTAGTTTTATAGAAGAGGTGATACTCGTCCCAGTTGATATCGCTCTGACTTGCTTTTAAGTCCGTTGCAGCCCAGGAATGTCTCCGGCGGTGGCCCCCAGAGTGCCCCCGCGATCTCATAGGCGGCGTAAAATCAGCCGCAGCACATGGCTCATGAAAGAGCAAGGAGGGCATCAGCTGTGCAAGAAGAGGTAAACGCTGGTAAGAGTACAAAAGCAGGTGATTAACCGGAAGTGGATTTCCAGGGAGTTGTCTAGACCTTGCGTGTCAAAATACGGCAAGATGTAGTTACTCCGTGAGGCGCAGTAGGGGAGTAACAGGGCGCGAATAAAGGCGAGGTCAAGACTCACCACCCATCACCCAAGGGCCCCTCCGCAATGCCCAGACCAGTGCACAATACGGCCCTGGCAACTATTGCAGTCTTCGGGTGCAAAATCATCATCGGTACGGGGGCACATGTAATCAGCCAAACTCCTCCGCTCTAGGATGAACTACAAAAAATGCATGGCGGAGGATGGAAAGATCACGGCAGTAGGGCAGCAGAGCCTTTTAATATTAGGGCGTGCCGCAATGGGGGTATATTTAAGTCCAGTATGGGATTTGCAATCCTTCATACTTGTGACCGAGGTGTGGTGTAATGCCTTATTCGGGGTGGATTTCCTCTCTGAGCATACTATCGTGGTCAGCATGGCTCACTATGCACTGCTATTCGAGGAGCATGAAGGCATTGTGGTTCCGCTCAAAGGCCACCACTTCAGGTTTCAGCACGCGTGCTTATTAATTCACAATTCGCTGTTACAGCCAGGAAGGTGTGCGTTGGTACAGGCCAGCTCACGAGAGTCTACGCCAACGGAGAGCGGCAGCTAATCGCATGCGACACGGGCCTTCATGCTAGAAGTCAGGAGGATTTTACAGCTGGGTTTACATGCACCCGAGCACGTTTCCACGGGTCTGATACAAGTTTATTGCTCAGCGGGTTCTCCGAGCTATCTGCCGAAGAAATATCCCTTGGGCTTGACACGTTGTTTTCCATCTGCCCAGGATATTCAGCCTTGGAGCGTGGTGGCAGTTGGTGAAAGGGATGGCGATGTAAATAGCATTGAGAATACGATCGAGGAGGGCAACCGCAGCAGGGAGGAGCAGATGAATCGGGGCGCCCAGGCATCCTCAGCACTGATGACACATGACCGAATGGGGGGAGAAATGCTTCCTAGCGCCGCACGGATTCGAAGTCTTCCGTCCAACAATAGTTTTCTAAAGGTCGATGAGCTACAGGCGTTACACCCTTTATTTGTGAACTTTTAGGACGTCTTCAACGATTGCTCTTGACCAGGAGCCGTCACTAACCTATTAAAGGGATAGCTGGACACCGGGGACACTCCAACAACTTCCCAGCCACCACGGCGACTCCACCAGGCAATGAAGGAGATAATGAGGATGGCAGTGGAGGAGCTCGATGCACAGCCCGTCAGACAATCAGGGTAGGGCTGCTGGAGCACCCCAATTGTGTTGGTCAAAAAGTAAAATGGAACATCGCGCTTGCGCTGTGACTATAGAGAAGTCGACAAGCACGTACAAATACCACAGCAGGTGCTTCGTCGAACGGAAAAAATTCTACCGTCCTTCAAGAGCAGGCGTTTTTTCTCGGTAACAGACATGTGCAGTGGCATTTATCAAATGCCAATCGACGAGCCAGACGTCGGAAAGACCAGTTTCGTCATTCCAGCCTGCCACAGACCGTATTGCCGTCTCCTGTTTATCTTTCCGTCTAGCCCTGCAATTTCCCAGCGCACAGTGGACATGCTGTCGGGTGGATTATAATGGGTTTGTGCTAAGGGATACACTAACAATACCATTGTGTGCACTGATACGCGGGTCGACCATCTAGGGCATTTGAGTAAACTCTTTGAGTCATTGTGGAGAGCCAGCCTAGAGTTGCATCGCGGCAAGTGTGCGTTCGTCGCCGAGGTCAAGTACCTGGGAAAGAGGGACACACTGTGTCGCGAAAGGGCATACATGCGGGTGCCGGCAAGGTTATGGCTATTATAGATAAGCGAGAACCCGATAGTGCTAAAGCAGTACAGCCCTATAACAGAAAATCTAAGTATTGCCAAAAATTCGAACCTAATGTTTCGGCTGGCGCAGCACCTTTATTTAAAACCCAGAGCTCCAGCCGCACTTTTGAGTGAGCATCGGAATGCAAGCAGGCGTGGCACAAGCTTTCCACGGCAGTCTGCAGTCCACCAGTGCTAGCCCACCCCGATTATTCGAGAAACTTCATCTTGGATTGTTAGGGCTCCTACGTTGGATTAGGAGGAAGTCGGCTGCAGAGTTAGGAGGAGGGTGAGCGCGTCGTGGCACATGCATCCTGGTGCTTGCGTGCGCATGAGCGAAAGCGGACGGCTACCGAGCTGGAGATGGGTGCAATTATCTCGGCCTTGAAGAGTTGCCCCCCATACGTGGACGGCTTCAACCTCCAGCTCCGCAGCTACCACGCGCCGTTGGAGAACATTCAAACCAAGTAGGACAAATGTAAACGTCCGGAACGATTAGCTACGCGTCTGCAAGATTTCCGGTTTACTATTCAACACCGGTGCGCCGCAAAGCAAAGCATGTACACTGCCTCCTGCGTCTTCTCATTCCTTAGAAGGATCAATAGCCCCTGCTTACCCTTGATGAGTTCGCAGACTGCGTCATCCTCTTTCGTCATAAGTGGCAGCAGTTGCCTGTGAACAGCTGGACGCACGTGCGAGCCAGAGTGGAGGAGTCGGCCGCTGATGGGCGGCAAGATGTGTATCTTTTGCGTGGCGGTGTCCTTCTTGTGCGCCCACCCCGAGCTCTCCGGAAGGTGTACGCCGCGGCAGCGGACTGTGGGGCCATGGGAGGGGACTGCCAGGATTACCCCGAGGTGCTTTTGACAGATGAAGAGGGAGTGGCAGCAGTACACGGGCGAAGACCGGAGAAACAGTTAGATTATCCGGATAACCCAGCAACGGCTAGTTCTTCGTCCATCCGATCCGGTGTCAGTCGTGAAAGGGAAAGTAGCTGTACAGAAGGACTCCGCGTCGGTACGGTACACCAACAGCATCGGATTATTCACGATGTATCCTGGGTTAGGGCCACTGATGCAAGTGGTGTTGCGAAGGCCATCCAATTTGACGGCGTGCGCAGTGCCCAACGAGCGGATACAAAGCGCAACCACTACGCGTCCCTTATACGACGGCGTAGGGAGGAGTGCCCTATAGGACTCACGGACTTGGCGGTTATTTTTTTCCACCAAGATGGAATTCTGTGTTTGGAAGTGTTAGGACGCGGTTCGCGAGTCTTACTGCCTAAGACCTGCAGGCCACTGGCTATCCGAGCCCACTGTCTCAGGCATTGTGCAGTGCGTTTCGGTGACGCTAAGACTCATGGAAGGATCGAGGTGCGTTAATGGCGCCCTCACCAACGGGCAGATATCAGCGCGTTTTTCAGAACGTGTCTATTCTGCCTAGCACACGCGTTGGCTGCCAACAAGTGGCACTGGCTGCGTTTGGCTATTTTCACCCCCTTTAAAGTTGTGGCAAAAGATATTTTCGGCCATCGACCTCGAACTAAACAAGGCCCCACGCACATCTTGGTAATTGTTGACCACTACACATGGTCGGTGGAGACAGTAGCGCTTCCGGGACCATGAGCAGCCCTGATTGTCGAGGCTCTTTGTTCGCACTGGGCTAGTTGCTGAGGGGTCATGCGGACCTTATTAGCAGAAAATGGGCCGCAGTTGACAGCAATAATGCTAAAGGCATTGTGTGAAGCCTACGCCATCATGAAGACCTACAGCGCCCCCTACAATCCGTGAGGCAAGTAAAATGTTGAATTCTACTTGAGCCCTTAAGGGCGCCCTTCAAGCTGTGCGAATGTTCTTTTAAAAGGGAGTGGGATATGCTGCTGCAGGCAGCGGCTTTGGCGTACACAGGAGCACCCTAGTGTGCCACGGAATTCAGCCCATACTTCCTGATGACGGGCCAGCAGTTGACGCTACCGTTGTTTAGGGACTGCAACCAGCTAGTGCTATGTGAAGTGGGAGCAAAATGATTACAGGCCTCGTGGGCATGTAGGCTGCGTCTCATCAACCCCCATAGCCAGGAAGGCTTATCAAAGCGAATGGCTTGGGAGCAGAGCAAGAACAGGTTCCAGCCTGAAATGTTAGTGGCGCTAAAGCTTAGTGAAGACCAACTGAGGAGACGAAGTAGTTTTGCGCCTTACTATCAGCGACTGCATCAAATGCGCTGTGTTTCACCTTCTGGGGTGTCGGCCGAAATCTAGGACCTCTCTAGCGGGAGCGTGTGTATAACGAATCGAGCGTAGTTAAGGTTTCTATCTGTGCCAGTGGCGAAGAAGGTAACAATCAAGGAGCTACCTCGTTTTTAGTCTAAATAACTAATATTATAATCAAACCGTTCTACCACTGCCGGGTTGTTGGCTGTATCAAGCATACATTACAAACCGAGGGGAAGAGGGGGGGATTCTCCAAGCCCTCTGGTTGTAGAGTGGGAAGGCGGCTGCACTGGGCGGTGGCAGTAACGGATAGGAATTGTACTTTTCTATTATGGGGAGATGCTGTGGGTCATGGCGATCGAGGAGCTATTTGTCCGCAGTTAGGCTTCCTTGCCATTTTGAGACCCATCTGGTCACGAGGCCAGTCCTACGGCGGCCCATTCGCACCAATGTTCTCAGCCATAGTCCCTGCCCTTGTCCTGCCGTGCAGGAGAGAGTTAAAATAAGGGTCAAATATCGCCAGTAGCCCGATCCCGGGACATAAGTCGATGAACTTGTGTAGCGCACCAAGTGAGCTTCCCCGGAAGATGGGCCCCAGTCGGCCACGGGGGTGGACACGGAGGAACGATCCTCCAAATCTAGACGATCGGCGCAGACGTAGCCGCCATTTATTAGCCAATATAGGCCAGCAAAGCTTCAAACCGTCACTTAGACTGGGCACTCCCTGGGTATAGCCGAGGACCACAAGCATTTGCAGCACAAGGATGTTGTGTACCGTTATCGAAAGCGCAAGCCTTAGAGGAGCCTTAGAAATTAGCTTTGGAAGGCAGGACCTGCTGTGCGAAAAGAGCTGCCTAGGGCTGGAAAGTAAGAAGAGATTCCGCCGTCTCTAGGGGAGACAATAAGGAAGACCCCTGAAGGTCGGTTCCTGATGGGGAGGGTGCAGGAGTTGTGACCGACGCCTTTCGTGCAGTTTGAGAATGACTGGGATGAAGTTTACTTTGGACAGCTCCCACATGCAATCGATAAACCAACCTGAGGCACTGCGACTTGAAAAATGTTTCGGACCCTTTTCGTGCGCCAGTTTGTGGCGAGACCTTCCCCTTTCGCTAGTGACATCTGCAGTGGCGACCCCTGTGGGCAAATAGGGAACTACAGTGTACTGCCCCTGACCCTTTAACTGCTGTTGACTGGGCTGTTAAAGCGTTAGCTGAAGATCCTGCTCCGGATTCCTTATTGTCTCGGCCGTTAGTGGTGGGAATGAAGCGAACGCAGATTGTGTTCAGGAATGGGAAGAAGCGGCTAGCAACGCCTGAGCCGGAGCGGGACGAGGATATACAATTCCAAGAGGAGGAGAAAAAAACGGCACATTCTCCAGACAAAGGGGCAAAGCGTTTGCAGGCGGCGCGGCGCGTGGTGAGGCGAGGACAGCTAGAAGCGCGTTGGAGGAGGTGTCGGAGAAGGTAGCCCGTACGAGGACTGCAGTTCAGGCATTTGTGAGGAGAAGACAAGGATCTTGGGAAGCTTATCTCCGAGGAGAGCAATGCTATTCAGGATATGGCGGACGCTGAGGAACATGACTTAATTAAAGCGCTTTTGGATCAGTTAGCGCCAGCAGAGTCCAGCACTAAGAAGGCCGAGAATGCGGTACAGAAGGCTATTGAATGTCGTAGTCATGGGTCAGAAGAATCTCCTTTCACTACATTTGGAAAGGAAGCGTCTAGGACCGTGTTGGAGATATCTACGTTGACTGCCCAGACGCCTTCTGGTTCATCTGGGGCTAGTTGTTCCAGAGCAAGGACTAAAATGACTGTGCGTCTGGTCGCTTGACCCGATGTGGTGTCCGCGCCGACATTCGTGTCCGCATACTTTGAAGAGAGACCCGTTGCTGCCGTTTGAGAGGAAGCCACAGAAGGCTGTAAGTTCAGTAGCGATGTCCGTGTGTCCTCTCCACTCACTGTGCACGCGAGGGTTCCTGTGCCACAGGGACGTAAAGGCACCGGTGGAGAGGTTTCCGTGGGGATGTTGGCAGCCCCAAAGCCAAGGTTGTCGAAAAGTGTGCCTATCAAGACGGTGAAGATTGGTTTAGTGGACGATTAGATTCGGGCTAAAGGAGAGGGTGGCCAGTCGAGCGCCATGAGCATCAAGGGAAATAAGGGTCCGTCGTCCGAGGTATTCTGAGGACCATTGGACGCAGCTCCGAAGGTTTTTGAGAAGGCGAGCGACCCGATGGAGGATTATGAAGGATGTGCCGCAGTCGCGCTGAGAGCCATTGAAGTTCCAACGGGAAATGAGAGTTTGGCTGGGGAGCCCGTGGGACAGGAAGTCCAGACGATGACGGGAGAGGCGCTTGTACCTATTAGCCACGTTTTGTCCCAATAGGAGAGGTGCAGGGAGGCCGAACAGAAGGAGCTTATTGTTAACTACGTCTAAGACACAGCGAAAAGGCTGTTGACCCACCCCGAGGAGCCCTTGACCAAGCCACATGGGGCCTTGATCAGACCGAGATATGCTCTGGGTCCTTTGTCTTTCTTTTGAAGGTTCAGAGAACTATGTAGCTCGCGTCTGAAACCACACACACCTCAGCGGACTAGTGCGCACGTGTTTTGTGGCACAGCATAATAGGGCAACAGAGTGTTCATACTCTGTCTCGTGCTGTTGGTGTGACCGAAGGCAGGAAAGAGGGAGGGCATGTGATGCGGCCAGCCTCAGGGTTTGCTCATCTGCCTTCTCGCGCCTTTTAGGGACCTTCTTTCTTGCAGGGTCTTTGTATGGAGACTCCAAACTATTTTACGCAAGTCTTGCCCTAGTGGGTGACTCGGCCATCTCAAAGGTTGCGACCTGTTTTATTTAGAACGCGGGTTTGACTGCAGTTTGGTATTGAATGAGCTTTAGGTTATTTTTTGAAGCAGGGAGATCACGTTTGCGCTTGTAGGCTTGAGGGGATGCTCCAATGGCGAGCAGGAGTTCGGGTTCGGGTATGCTCTTGTTAGCTCCCGGTAGGGCGCGGAGGCTTAACGGGTTATGGGTTTAGGCTAGACGGCCTGACGAATGGGCGAATGTGCGCGAAGAGATTATTGGAGGGGCAATTCAGGGAGGCGCCTTTGTGGGTAGGGGGTTAGCAAGGGTTGGGGTTCCTCACGGGATGGAAGGGTATATTGAAGAGAGTGCTTTAGAGCTGGGTGGAGCCAGTGGCCTGGCGACTCCCAGGTGCCCGATGCAGGGCGCATACAGATATTAAATTTCGGCTGTTTAAGGCAGTAGGTGAAGGGGATTTGGGCAGTCTTTTACGTGAAGTTAGTGACAGGCGTATAGATTGTGAAGACTGCAGGTGCTTAAGGGACCGGTGGAAGGGTGATTGGCTTGGCTATACGATATAGGCAGGCTTGCATTGGGGTCGGATGGACCCATTTGGGTCATTGGGGTATTAAGAAGCGTGTGCATTAGTTAAACCGTTGTTCTGAGAACCCTATGGGTCTGTTTTTGGGGTTGAGATAAGGATGGCAGGGTGCAGTGCGAATTCCATGTTGGAGTAAAGTGTGTTAGGCAGGAAAGTGCTCCAGAACTGTTTGCGACTGGGTTACTAGAGCCGGCAGGGTCTGGAGGGCGACCGCACGAGCGGTCAAGCTTCGTGGCTTTAAGGTAAGATATTTTGTATGGCGGCGATGCCTGGGATAGAATATTTCGATACGTTTACGGTGGCAGCCCACCAAATGATCGTCAGAAAACATAATAGTATGTTGTATGGATAGGGTAAGGGGTATATAAGCAGATGGTAGTTTTCTGTAGGCAAGGTTAATATGGAATGGGCTATGCCTGGTGATTTTTTCGGAGATGAGTGGTGAGAGAAAGGCATTGTGCACTGGGGTCAGTGGACAGTGGCTCAATTGTCTCGTCAGTTAAGGGGAAATTATATACTTTTAATGTTAGAATGGGAAAGGGGTAGCGATGGGGCTGTGATGCCGCGGTAGATGGTTCCTGTCAGCGGCGGCGTCGCGGTTAGGTCTGTGAGAGGGGTGGCGGGACGAGGGGAGGAACTTACTAGAGGAATTAAGGATCTCAGGTACTTCCTGGAAAATGTTTGTTTTGTGTCTAAATTAACATATAAAGCACGTCATGTGAGCTGGGGCTAACAGTAAACCTCTGCGACGCTTCTGGTGCGTTGCGACTGTCGGTCAGGAGGTAGGATGGAGGTGAACATGTGCATGGTTGATAAATAATTTTAGGGTTTCAGTCATGCCGGTAGTACATTTGGGTGCGTTCTAAACTTTGAAGGGGTTTGGCCCGTTCGTCTAGCATTGTATGGTTTGGGAGTAGCGTCGGAGGCTGGTTGCAGCAGTGTCTAGCCACTGACGGGAGAGGCTGAAAGGTCTGGATGGTGCGCTGGCTACTGGGTTTCAAGTATGGCTAAGGGTGGCTTAGGCGAGCTAATTAAAATCAGGTACCCCGCCGGAGAGTTGTCGTGGGCGGAGTTGTTCGCATGGATGTTAGGTGGGTCATCTCAGCCTGGGCTAAGGATTTGGAGTGTCAGAAGTGGGTATATGTATAGAGGGCTTTTCAACGGCTGAAGGGCTATTCTACTTATGCTCTGTCCTGTCTGTCTTCGACTTTGGGATGGGGCAGCTAGCGTCTTCTAACAGGTTTCTAGGGGTTGAAGGGTGGGGTGGTTAGGAACGCAGGTCAGAAGTGATCCTGTTATGACTGTGTTGGAAATGAATATAAGTTCAGAGGCAAAACACAAGAGATGGCGGTAGTAAGTGGGAGTTTCTCTTAATAGTACTGATCCTAGGAGTTGTGTGTGTGTGTTGGGGGTTGGCTAGGTGCATCCTGCATGGAGCTGGAACCGAAGCTGCTCTTTTGCGAGGAAAAAAGAGAGAGGAAGCAGAGGAAGTTCTGTCACAAACCCACAGATAAAAGAGGGAACTGTGGATTTCCTCCAGAATTATGGGGCTCATTCATGGATCCTTATACATCCATTAATATAGACCGCTCCCGTCCTTCGTATGAAGATTACGCCATTAGGCAGACGCTGGCTGGATCTAGGCGCTCTAGCTGAAAATCGTTCCAACTAAACAGAGCTCTAGGAACCAGCTGGTGGCATGTAGACAAGGCTAACTTTCACCAGCCTCTCGTAGGTAAGTTCCTGGCATGGGAACCTCTGGGCCATGCAGTTACGCTAAGCGCGACGCAGCGGCACGCCCGATTGTCTCCAAGCATATGTGCAAGCCTGGTCCAACTGTCCAGACGCTTCTAACTGTTCCTCTTGAGTTGACAGAAACTCCTCTACCTCGGCCTAACTGTGTGGCAGGTTATTCGATTTAGGGATTTTTTGCTGAAGACGCGTGCGCTCATGGCGGAAATCCGCACAGTCATCCGACGCTCTCCCTTTTGGCCCTGCTCCACCCC
This sequence comes from Eimeria nieschulzi, assembly GCA_000826945.1. Classification (NCBI taxonomy): domain Eukaryota; phylum Apicomplexa; class Conoidasida; order Eucoccidiorida; family Eimeriidae; genus Eimeria; species Eimeria nieschulzi. The sequence continues at coordinate 27,119 of JRZD01029927.1, read as the reverse complement.
GGTCCCCCGTATTCACCTGGGGTCCAGGAGAGCGCTTCTGAATATGCCTTGGCCAGGGTCAGACGCAGTTCCAGACCTGGCTCGTCTTTCCGCGCTGTCCCTTGCCGGTGAGGGGTCAGAGAGTGCGATCCCCCATCCTCCTAGCACAGCCGACCCCTCCTCCCTCCCCACATCATCTTCTATGATCGCCGCCACATTGCTCTAACCATCGTTTAGAGTCGGCGGACGGCCTAACGCATCTCTCAACACCGGGTGCCGTGCTGCTTCCCGATCGCCACCGTGTGAAGTACTCGCCGCACGTTCAGCACACCCGGTCCCCCTTTTGATCACCGCTCTCTCGCTCCCTCGAAAACTTGACCCCCTCTGACGCTCAGCGCCAGCTCTGATATTCGTAGGAAATGGAGGAAAGTGAAGTTACCGTGCTCGTGACCGGCTGGGACCACCAAGTAATCTAAACGCTCCCAGGAAGTTTTTCTAGGTTTACTTAGTTGGGAATATTCTCAGCTGGAGGGCCTAGATCTAGCCAGCATCTGCGTAATGCCGTAATCTGCTTACGAAGGACGGCAACGCCTTATGTTGTTGAATGTATGAGCACTCCAGAACAGACCCTTAATTCTGGAGGAAATCCACCGTTCCGTCTTTTATCTGTGGGTTTGTCACAGAACTCCCTTTGCTTTCTCTCTCTCTTTTCCTCACAAAAGAGAGGCTTCCCACCAGCTCCAAGCAGGATCAGGACTCCCTTTGCTTTCTCTCTCTCTTTTCCTCACAAAAGAGAGGCTTCCGACCAGCTCCAAGCAGGATGCAGCTAGCCAACCCGCGACACACATATACAATTTTTAAGATCAGGACTATTAAGGAAAACTCCTACATACTGCCGACATATCTTCTGTTTTGCCTCCAAATTTATATTCATTTCCAACACAATCATAACAGTATCACTTCTGACGTACGTTGCTAACCACTTCATCCCCCAAACCCTAGAAGCCTGTTGGAAGACGCTAACTGCCCCATCCCAAAACCTAAAATAAACCTACCATACTTTAAATAAAATAACCTTTCAACCGTTTAAAAGCTGTCTTCTCATATACCCACTTTCCAGAGTCCAAATCCTTATCACAAGCTAACATTCATGACCCACCTAACATCCGTGCATAACAACTTACCTAGCTCTCTGCCCATGACAATTCTGCGGGAAGACACCTGCTTTTAACTAATGAACCCAATAAACCCTTATGCATATTTACACCCGTCTAGCCAACACACTAGAGAGGCTTTTCTGCCCTTCTCAGCAGTGGTTCAATGGTGTTCCAACCGGCCTCCGACCCTGCTCCCGAACCTTACAGCACCACGCGAACGGCCCTAATCCGTTAAAAATTTAGAACGTACTTAAATTCCCTACCGGTATGCCCTAAACCCCACAATCATTTAGCAACCGTACCCAAACTCACCTCCCTAGCACCTCGTGACCGGCAGCCCCAATACGCCAGCAGCGTTACAGAGGCTCACTGTTAGCCGAAGCTCATATCCGTGGCCGTATATGTTAGTCTACACACGACACAAGCATTTTTCGCCAGCGACCAGAGATCCTTGGTCGCTCTAGTTAGTAGCTTCCGTTCGCTCGCCACCTCTCTCACAGACCTAACCGCTAGACCGCCGCTGCGAGGAACTATGTGCCGCGGTATCACACCCCCACCAAGACCCCTTTTCCATTCTAACAGTAAATTAAATACTTTCTCTTTGACGCACGAAACAATTGCGCCACAACACACTGTTATTACAGAATGCCTTCCTCTCAGGAGTCACCTCCAAACCAACCACTAGCCTCTGCGGAGTCGATACTAACTTTGCCTACATATAAGCATTATCTCTCTTCTATAACTCTTTTGGTATCCACAGAGCATACTATTATACATTTTCTGATACTCACTGGGTTGGCTTTCATTCTAAATACACCCTATCCTTCCACTCCCAACACCGCAGCCATACAGCACACCTTACCATAAAACCCTGAAACTTGACCACTCGTGCGGGCGCTCTCGAAACCCTGCCCACCTCAGTAACCCAGTCCGGAACAGCTCCCGAGCACTTCCCTGCCTGAGCTACCTTAATCCAATACAGAATGCACAACATATTCGACCGCCCGAATCCGAACCCCATAGACAGACACATAAAATTTGTGTAGCGACCTTGCGACCAAGACCACTCCTTTCAACAGCCCAAAGACCAGTGGGGGTTCCCCCGATTCCAAGCAAAGCCTGCTTACATTGCATAGCAGGCCCACGTACTCTCCTACTGGTCCCCTAAGCCCCCCGACCCCTTAACCGCGGTGCCTGTCACTAACTTAACGTGAAGGACAACTCAAATCCCTTTGACTTATTGACTAAAACACCCGAACTGACTAGTTACGTAGGCCGGACACGGTGAAGGTAGGGCTGGCCAGACCACTACCTCTTCCAAGCGCTACAGCACTCTCCCCATAACACCGCTCCAACCCCTAATGAATCACTGCTAACCCTTTCCCAAATGGAGGCTCTCTAAAAGCCCTTCTAAGAACCCTGTTACCTGCATTCGCGGATTCGCCAGGCCGTGTAGGCCAAACCCATAACCCGTTAACTCTGCGCCTTACCCAGAGGTCAATAGAGCATACCCGAACCCGAACTCTTACTCCCCATTGAGGCGTCCGCTTTAAGGCGGCAAACCCAAGCCGCGTTCTTATGCCCCCAAGAATAACCCGAAAATCTTCAAAGCGCAGCCCCCACCCAAACCTGAGCTGCAAATAGAGCAACCCATAACCGTTGAGTTGGCTGAGTCACCTATTACCAGACTCGCCTAGGATGGTTCGGATTCCCTGTACTAATTCTTGCAAGAACCAAGGCTCTTGAAGGGTCCAAAAAAGATCCAACCCATGAAGTTGAGTACATTTTAGATTCATGGGGAAAGGGTCAAAATAAAAAACTTTTTATGAAACAAAAATGGTTTCGTCACTCTGCAGCCTCCTGGGAAGGCTTCGAACACGCCGATAGGAGCAAGGCTCTCCTGCATTCATTTAGACCTTCGCGATCCCAACAGGCCAACCGAAAAAAAGGAAGTTAATAAAAACAAAAATCATTTGTTTCTGCCTCAAAGATGCTCAAGAAAAGGACGAGTCAGGCAGGCTACCGCCTGCCATTGCGGATGCAGTGCTCGAAAACGGTCTTCAAATGCATGGGCGAGATGCCCTCGGGCAATAGCCTAGCTTCCTTTCATTGGGAAATGCATAAAGTTGATCTCTTCTAAACACTGAATTAAAACTAAAAATGGGTCGTTGACTATTTTCTGTGGGGAATGTGTTTTTTTGAATGGAGGGGGCAATTGTAGTGAACCTCACTACAATGACGGATCAGGCGGGCTTGGCATGAGCACGGAGCCTGCGCCGTGCTCTTGTTTCGTTTCAAGTATGCATATCTATGTCAATTATGAATAAGCACCATTACGCTAAGGGGTGTTCCTATAGTTCGCGGTGTTATTATTAATGGTTTATGAGTAGTTTGTAGTGAACTTCGCTACACTCACCGATCAGGCGTGCTTGTCAGCACTGCGCGTGTGCCGTGCTCATCTTTTGTTTAGCGTATGCACTTGCATGTTAATTATAAATAAGAAACATTACGTTAAAAACGTTTTTCATAGTGTTTGGTGATATTAAGGAATTATCAGGGTTTTCTCCAAGTATTTTGGTGTTGTGTCAGAATCAAGGCTGCACACGTTAAGGCATATATGGTCCTGAGTTAAATGTTGATGCTGCTTGACAACTTGATTTAAGAACGTAGTCCCATAATCGTTAGGGGTTGCAGGCAGCTTCAAAAAACATCTGAAAGCCCTAGAACAGAGTGTCTGAGGCCCTTGGCACCCCTAAGGGATTGGCACCTCCGGACCTTCAGTGGGATCTTTTGTTAGGCCCCTACTCAAGCATCTAAAACGATTTGGACATTTTTGAACCAAAGGTCTCATAAGTTACAGGTTGTCTAAAAAGAGCAGCTGGGTGTCAGAGAGGCGTCAGAAAAGCCTGGCACATATCCAGGCACTGCGGGGTTCCCAGTTGCTTCTGTCCCAAGGGTGTTCGTTGACGTACTGCCGTTCCTCAGCTATCGTTAAGATTACTTCATACTATTATTCATGATATTATAGTTGGGCATCAAGAAGCTGTTCTTATTCTAAGATTTTGGAGTCAGCAGGTGTAAAGATCGGGGTGCTGAGGGAGATGTGCTTTCTGAAAAACACCAACGCATTCGGCAACCCCTGGAATGCTTCAGTCCCATTATGGGGGAAGACACGGTAAAAGTTAACATCTACGTGTGTATATGGCAAGCGTCCCTATATTGCAGGTTACCAGCCTGTCAAAATCGTCATTGGGAGTCTAGGATAGCCGGTCTTCAAGATTGAGTGGTTTGAAGTTCTGGGGTTTCCCTGTGCTCCTTTTGAATCTCTGAGGAGCCGCTTGTCCCTGATTAGGCGAACTATGGAGGGTTCTTACAGGTTTTCTATAAGTATTTTGCTGTTGTATCATAATCAAGGCTTCACATGTTAAGGCTTATATGGTTCTGAGGTGAATGTTGATGTCGTTTGAGAAATTGATTTAACAACTTAAGCCAATGATCTTCAAGGGCTAAATGCAGCTTATGAAAGCACTTGCAAACGCAAGAAGACAGTGGGTGAAGGCTTGCCAACTCTGAGGTGTTGGCAGCTCTTGATCTTTCGTCAGAACGTTTGTTATGTTCTTACTCAAGCATTAAAAGCAACTTAAACATTTTGAATTAAATGTTGTATTAAGCTGGAGTTTGTCTAAAAAGCGCGGGTGGAGGTCAAAGAAGGGCCAGATAGGCCTTGCAGCTATCAAGGCACGGTGTCGTACGGAATTGGTTCTGTCCCAAGGGTGGTCGTTGAGATACTAGCGTTCCTAATTTATTGTTGGGACTAATCGATAACATTATTCATGATATTATAGTTGGGCATCAAGAAGCTGTTCTTATTCTAAGATTTTGGAGTCAGCAAGTCTAAAGACCGGGGTGCTGAGGGAAATGTGCTTTCTGAAAAACACCGACGCATTTGGCACCCTGTGGAATGCTTCAATCCCATTGTGTGGGGGGAAAGGTAAAAGTTGACATCTACGTGTGTATATCGCAAGCGTCTCTATATTGCAGGTTACCAGCCTGTTTAAATCGTCATTGGGAGTCTAGGAGAGCCGGTGTTCGAGATTGAGTGGTTTGAAGCTTTGGCGTTTCCCTGTGCTCCTTTTGAATTTCTGAGGAACCGCCTGTCGTTCGGGCAGTCGGAGCGTCTTTCGACCCTTGGTATAGCGCCAGTGCTCAATATACGGATCCGGCGTCGTTAGCGCTCCTGGGGCACCTAGTCATGGACCACTTTCGGTAGAGTGGTTTTCCCAGAACTGTGCCGTTATTCTTCCCTGCTCGGCAACTGCTTTCCAGAGTTTATCCGGGCCCCTATTGACGTCACTGGGTTTTCACCTGCTCGTTTGGGTGGGGCCAGTACCACAGACCCTCTATGATTACTAGCCATATCCGCAGCGTCTGCAATGGTTTTTATGGCCTGCTTATATAAGCTAAACCGCACACAATTCCCCAACTTTTCAGGCAAATACTGGATGAACGAGTGTGCCATTATGGCTTCGCGTATGATTTGAAGCTTTCCAGTGCGCTTGCAAAGCGCCGCTTATGCCTGATATCGCTCTATCATCTGGTAGTGCAAGTCGGCAATGTCTAACTTCCCCACTGGGATCTCCTTCAAAGCCTGAAGCAGGTAGCCCTCGGGGCGTCCCGGACAGATACCCTGCAACATAACTTCCACGAATTTCTCATACGTAGGCTCCTGACCCGGGAACCTCTGGGCCATGGGGTTACGGTAAGCGCGGCACAAAGGCACGCCCAATTGCCTCCAAGCATACGTATAGGCCTGGTCCAACTGTCCGGACGCTTCTAACTCTTCCTCTAGAGTTGACAGAAACTCTTCCGCCATGGTGTAACTATGTGGGAGACTATCCGACTTGGGAAGTCTCTGCTGCAGTAGCGTGTGATCATGCCGCACATCGACAGAGTCGTCCGAAGCTCTTCGTCTTCGCCTTGTTCCATCCCGGTTCCCCACATGTACCTGCGGTCCTGGGGAGCGCTGCCAAGCATAGGATAGCTCCCTATCCGGGGTCAGACGGATTTCCAGAGCAAGCTGAAACTCCCCCACTGCATGTTGCCGGGAAGGGGTCCCTAAGTCGGGGAGTCCGGTCCCGCATTCCGCTCGCGCAACCGACCCTGCTTTGCTGCCCACGTTACCTTCTATGGCCGCCGTCACATTAGTCTGGCCGTCATTCGGAGTCGGCAAATAGCCTAGCGCATCTCCCAACACCGGATCTTGCGCTGCTTCTTGCTTGCTCCGATGCGTCGAACTCGCCGCATGTTCAGAGCGCCTGCTGCGCCTTTTGACCACCGGTTCTTCACTCCCTGGAGCGCTTGACCCCCTGTGACGCTTAGCGCCAGCCGTTATCTTTCCAGTAAATGGTGGGAAGAGGAGTCACCACGTCCGGGACCGGATGGGACCACCAGGAAATCTAAAAGCCCCCAGCCAGTTTTTATGGGTACACTTACTAAGGAATATCCCTAGCTGGAAAGCCTAGATACAGCCAGCTCCTGCCTAAGGCCTTAATCTCGGTACGCAGAACAGGAACGCCCTATATTGTTGTATGTGTAGGGACTCCGGAATAAACCTCTTGCCTCCTAAGAAGAACCATATTTTTCTCTTTCATTTACGTGGTTGTTAACAGAACCCCCCTTTTCCCTCTCTTTTTTCTTAACGAAAGAGAGACCTGCGTTCCTGCCCCACGCAGGGCGCAGCTAGCCCACCCCCAACACATACACACATACAACACTCAAGATTGGCGCCAACAGGACAAACTCCCACTTACTAAAGTCATCCTTTTTTTTGCCCATAAATTCCTGTTTATTTTCAACACAATCCTAACAGGATCACTTCCGGCCTACGCTCCTAGCCACTTCCCCCCCAGCCCTCAGGACCCTGTTCGGGAGCGCTACCTGCTTCACCTCAGAACCTAAAATAGACGGAGCACGCTTTAAATAAAAATAAGCTTTCAACCATTTGAAAGCCATCTCCTCACATACCCACTTCCCAAAATCCAGATTCTTACCCGAGGTTAGGATTCACGATCCACCTAACGTTCATGCACAACAACTTAGCTAACTCACTTCTACCCACGGCAATTCTCCAGCAAGACACTTGACTTTAATTAATTCAACTAATGAACCCCTATCCACATCCAAAACCAACTGGCCAACGCACCATCCAAACCTTCGAGCCTTTCCCGCCAATGGCTAGACACTGCTCCAACCGGCCTATGTCACTACCCTCGAACCGTACAACGTCACAAGAACGCCCCTACCTCCTTCATAATTTAAAACATTCTTACGTTTACTACGGGCATACCACAAACCTCAAAATCATTTGGCAGCCATACCCAAACTTAGTTTCATAGCACCCCATGACCGGCAGCCCCAACACGCTAAGAACGTCGCAAAGGCTCATTGTTAGCCCAAAGTCATATCTCTTGCCCTATATGTTAATGCATGCACGAATGAAACATTTTCGGGAACTATCGGAGATCCTTGGTCCCAGTAGTTAGTTCCTCGCCTCGTTTCGCCCTCTCACAGACGTAACTGCTACACCGCCGCCGCCAGGAACCAAGTAGCGCAGTATGACAGCCCCACCATGATCCCCTTCCCACCATACTAGCAAAATTAAATACTTTTCCGTTAACTCACAAGATAGTTGAGCCACAATACACTGTAGCATTACAGAATGCCTTCCCCTCATCACTCAGCTCCAAACCAACCGCTAGCCAGGGCCGACTCAATACTACCTTTGCCTACATATTACCACTATCTGCTTATATAGCCCTTTTCTTATCTACGAAACATATTACTATACATTTCCCGACACTCGCCAATCGGTCTTTCATCCCAACTACACCCGAACCTACCACCACAAATACCGCAGCCATACAAAACACCTGACTTTAAACCACTAAACTCGACCGCTCGTGCGGTCACCCTCCAGATCCTGCCCACCTTCGTAACCCGAAGCGGAGCAGTTTCCGAGCACTCCCCTGGCTGCGCTGTTTTAATCCCACATGAATTCCTCGCCGCACTCGGCCACCTTCAGTATAACCCCATAAACAAGCCCCTAGAATTCCTTGAGCGACCCTGCGACTAACTGACGCTCTTTCTAACACTCCAAGCCTCATAGGGATCTGCCTGACCCTGGGCAAAACCTGCTCACATTGTATGGACGGCCCACTCACTGTCCCACTAGTCCGTTAAGCATCTACACCCCTTAATCTAAGTGCCCGTCACTAGCTTCACGTCAAGGACAGCTCAAATTCCTTTCACTCACTGACTAAAACACCTGAACTGGATGTCTGCGTGCGCCGGGCATCGGTGAGCCAGGGCTCACCAGGCTACTACGTCCATCCAGCCCTACAGCACTCTCCCCAAAACACCACTCCAACCCCTCCGAAACCCCCACCTCTGCTACCCTTTCCCCCAAACGACGCCTCGCTAAAAGCCCCTCCAACAACCCTGTTACCCGCATCCGCCCATTCGCCAGGCCTTGCAGCGTAAGCCCATAACCCGTTAACCCTGCGCCTTACCCAGAGCTCAATGGAGTAAATACCCGAAGCCGAGCTCCTTCTCGCCTTCGTGGCAACGCCCTCTAGGCGGCAAACCCAAACCCGATCCCTATGCTCCCAAGTATAACTCGAAAATCTTCAACAGGCAAACCCGACCCAAACCCGAGCTCGAACTAAAACAGCCCACAACCCTTGAGTCGGCTGAGGTACCCATTGGGGCCAGACTCGCCGAAAATGGTTCGGACTCTCTTTAATAAACCCTGCGCAGAGCAAGGCCCTTAGAGGGTCCAAACAGGCAGGAGAGCAAGCTCTGATACCGGCCACATCACCCTTAACCTAGGTGCCTGTGACTAACTCCACATGAAGGACAGCCCAAATCCCCTTCACTTACTGATTAAAACACCCGACCTGACTGTCTGAGGGCGCGGGGCATTGGGGAGCTAACCCGATCCCTGTGCTCCCAAGAATATTCTAAAACCCTTCAAAGAGGCAAGCCCGACCCAAACCAGAGCTCCGAATAGAGCAACTCACAACCCTCAAGTAGGCGGAGTCACCCTTTAGGGCTTGACTCGCCTAAAATGGTTCGGAGTTTCTTTACTAAGCCCTGCAAGGAGCAAGGCCCTTAGAGGGTCCAAACAGGCAGCAGAGCAAACCCTGAGTCTGGCCACATCATTCAGTGAAATCCACTGCTATGAATTTATTGGATTTGTATTTGTTTTCGCATTTGTTTGCAACGCAACTGTAGTATGATGTTGTCTAGCTAATTTGTTCCCTTTCAATTTTGGTGATGCGTACTCAAATTCATCATTTTTTCTATCCTCTTGAAGTTCTTTTCCTTCGCCTTCAGGCCTGTTCTCCGTTATATTTAAACATGCATTGAATTTCTTTTGCAGTTTTGACTCATTTTCATGGCGCCACAGCAGGTAAAGAGCACGCCTTCGCAATTTCATTTGTGTCACTGGCCGAATTTAAGGTGTTTTGATTAACCCTTAAATGGTCATTTTTTGTTTCCATTTTATGTAGCAGCGAAGTTAATCCTTTTTGTTTCCCCAACTTGTCCTTGTGACCTCTCTACTCAGGAAACAAAGAACAAGCAATCACAATCGTTTTGGAACTACTTACTGAACGAGTCCCTCGTTTACTAATGCGAAACTTGTCTCCGTTCGCCTCTCTTTGGGACCTGGGTCCCCCGATTCGTAACATTGTCGGAAAGCTGCCGAAGTTGCTGTTAGTCTTTGTCATGCTTCTAGCGCTAGTAGACTCAACTTTAAGCCTGGATTGGTAGTTCACTTCGCCACCTAGGCTTGTCCGTTTCCCTGCCTTCTAGATGTAAAGACGTCCCCTGTAGCCACTTTGAGAGCTGATTCCCTGGGAATGTTCTGCTTTTAGTAAGTCTGTGTAGGGTAGGCGGTAGCGTAGTGTCCGATTCCCCCGCACCTCCGGCACCTCTGCCTCTCCCTCTTGGCAGACA
>JRZD01029926.1:43710-79662 GCA_000826945.1 Eimeria nieschulzi | reverse complement strand
CGTAGAATATCTTTGATTGGAGTGGATTTGGTTAGTTGTGAGGACCAAATTCAAACAGTGTGCTCGGACGCTTGCCTGAAATGCAGCCTGGTTCTACCTGGATAGCATTCCGTCGCCACCCCGTTTCAAGGCTGAAGCAGCCTCGTCGTCCACCAAATTTGTGCTGGATCCAAGGAATGTATTGAGCTATCTGAGAGATTTTCAGTACCAAAACGCTTTTGGCATCTGGAATGCTCCAAGATCCTTGGAGATAGTCTTTGAATCCCATTAATCTAATGGTCCTCAATAAATTTCCAGTTTTCGTAAGCCTGCTCGCGCACTATCTGTGACACCCAGCCTACCAGAGACCTTTTCCTGAAGTACTTTCTTTTCGATCCGTCGTTCGTTGCTGAAAGATCATAAGGCTGTCTTTTAGATTTCCTCCCAACGAAGGACCCTATTCCCCTATAGTCCACTCAGTTGAGATCGATCCTCGTTCGCAGCTAGTTTTGCAGCCCTCTGCACACACTAGCGTAAATCCAAATGAACCACAAAAACACATAAGCAAGCTTTATCTTGAGTAGATATAAAAATGAAACAACTATCTTTTAGCTGTGAAAAGCCCAATAATTAAATGGGTGCTTGATCATTGCTGTAATGGGTATCATTACAGTCACGGCCTAGGTTTATCTTCAGCTCTAGCCTATGTCGTATTAGGTCTTTTGTGACTAGCGCAAAGCGCATAATCTTCAATAAATAAAATTAAATATTATTATTATAAATAATTATGTAAGTATGGAGTTTGTTAGGTTCTGTTGGTGATGTAAATGTTGTTTAATTCAGAAAAGGCTTTGAGAACCCCCCAGTATTTAGCCAAATATCGCAGGGAACGGCCCGCCTTAAGGATCGCTGTAGGGCTAGAGCTTAGGTGCGCGACACTTCCCGGTGCACCTAGATGATCTAAGTAACAGGATCCCCAAACGACAATTCCCTACCTAGACGCCCTGGTTTGTATATACAAATTCATAAGCACCCAAACCCTTCACACGATGGGTAATCTAGACGGCTTTCAAAGCTTGTGAAAGGTGGGGAAAGTTTTTTGCTGAGGCTCCCAGACCCAGGAAAAACATGCAGACACACGGCTAACTGGCCTACCCACCACCACACTATTCTGCTTCCCTAAGTGCTGCCGAAGCCATAAAACCCACGCTAACCTGCTCAGGAGTAAAATAAAAAATGAATTAAAAGAAGAAACACTACTGGACCGTCACGAGAGTCTTCTCGAGGGAACACCTCCTAGCAAACTACAGCTACCTTTACGCTATGCCGATGGAAGGACTTATCTATAGACACTGGAGTAAATAAGGACGTTGAAAGCTTTAGGCCAGCAATGCGTTTTAGTTAGAAAGCCTTGACAAAAGATCTGGTGCTATTTGAGGCATCCCGATGTACCGGCGGCCGACCTCGTCCCTCAGCCCTCATAAATACTTGCTGTGAGAATCTTCTCTAATTAGCTCAAGTAAAGACAGCCGGAATCTAAATGCACTCAGCAAGGTCCTATAGTTTAACCTGAGAGGGGAACTTTCTTCCAGCTGGGGCACCTAGATACAAACTAGCCTTGATCTAGAGCTCTACCCTTGAAGTAAGGAACGAAATACTCTAGGATATTATATCTGGTCGGACGCCACAGTAAACTCCAAAACTCTTAGGAAAAATTACAAGTAACTCTCTAGATTTGTGTTTTTAAAAGAACTCTTTCTCTTCACTTTCTCTCGCTTGAGCATAGAGCGGCCTGCCTCCCTGCTCCAGGCAGAGCGCACCTAGCCCACCCCCAACACACGTTTTTCCCAGAATGGCACCTCCAGCGCAAACTCTCGCTTACTATCATCAACCTTTTTTGGTGTACGTTAAATTTATATTTCAACCACAACCGCAACAGAAACATCTCCGACCTACGCTCCCAGCCAATCCACTCCCAAACCTCAGGCTTATGTTCGGAGGCGCTAGCTCCCTCATCCCAAAACCCAAAACAAACAGAACACCTTTTAACTAAAATATTTCTTTACTCCCATAAAAATCACTTCCCCATATATCCATTTCCAGGAGTCCAAATCCTTACCCTAGCTACGACTCCTGGCTCATACAACATCGAAGCTTAATAATTTAGCTAACTCGACACAGCCCGCTACAATTCTTCGGCAGGACACTTACCTTTAACTAGTTCACATAATTCAATCTTAACCATATTCAAAAACAACAGGCAGATGCCTCTACAGGCCCTCCGAACTCCTTCTGCCAGCAGACCCATGCTACGCCGACAGGTCTCCAGCACTGCTCCCTATCCCTAAAACGTCGCACGGACGGCCCAAATCTTTGTATAATTTAAAACGTACTTGGATTTACCACCAGCATCCCTTTAATTCCGAAATTCTTTAGCGCCCGTTCTCTAACTCACACTCATAACGCCCCTAACCAGAAAGCCCCAATGCACTAAAGACATCCCAGAAGCTTATCATTACCCCAAACCCATATCCCTCGCCCTCCATGCTAATATATCCACAAAATAGACCCAATTTGCGCACTACCGGATATCTGCGTTCCTTTTAACCAGTTCCTGCACGAGCTCCAATAGTCCTCTTACAGAGATAACACTGCATTGCCGCCGACACGAACCTATGTACTGAAGCACCACAGTCCCACCACAATCCCTTTTCCAAATCTTATTTCAAAATTAAACACTATGCTCTTAACTCAAGAGACAACTAAGCCATAATACACTAATATCACTACAGAACGCCTTCCTTCTATCACCCACCTCCGAACCGACCACCAGACACGGCCGACTCGACATCGCCGTTTACCAACGTACGACCATCCCTTCCCCATATAACCGTTTTTATAACCGCAGCACATACAACTATACATTTTCATGCCCAGAAGGCAGGCTTCCAGCCGGATACCCCCAAGCCAGTCATTCCAGATACCGCAGCCATACCAGAGTACCTTACACTAGCACTAAGAAACCCGACCAAGCGTACGGTCACTCATCAGACCCTGTCCACTGTAACAACTCTTGCCGGACAGTCAGTGACCCCCTTCACAAACTAATCTACTTCAATCTAACACAGGATCAATACCTCACCCGGCCACCCTTAGCCCAACCCTATAAACAAACCTATAAGATCCATATACCATTCTGTAGCTACAACACATCTTTCTCAGCACTCCGATGACTTACAAGGACCTTCCCGATCCCATTCAAAGGCCTCCTAACAGCATACACCAACGCATCAACTGCCTCACCAAACCTTACGGTTACCATACCTCTCATACTGACACGATCAGCACTAACCTCGCTAAGGGGACACCCAAATACCTTTCACTCACTAACTGAAACGTCAGAGATTGCGTTCCCAAGAGCGTCAGGCCATCGGGGAGCTAGGGCTGGCCAGGCCACTAGCTCCGTCAGGCCCAGCCACACTCCCGGCACCCAGGTCTGATCCTTACTGTGCTAATCACTCCCCTAATCCCTTTTCTCTAAACAACCCTAGTTTAGAATTATTCAGGACTCTTATCCGCACTTATCAGGCCTTATAGCCTTTGATCCATAGCCCGTCAACCAGGCGCGCTTTGCCCGAAGCCCTAAAAGGTATACCCTACCCGACCCGAACCTAAACCCGTACTCGCCAATAGGGCGTCCCTTTAAGGTCTCAAGCTCAACCTTAATCTTTCACACAAAGATGTTAACCCAAAAACCTTATAACTTCGTCACCCGTTAAGTACAGGCTCGCCCAAATGGTTAAGATCACAAAACCTGTCAAAGCAAGGCCCCAAACGAGCCGCGACTAGGTAATCTAAACGCACCCAGCCGTTTCCTATGGATCCAGTTAGCAGGAAATATTTTTAGCTGAACCGTCTAGATACAACCAGCTTCTGCCTAATGCCCTAATCTTGTTACGAAGGACGGGAACGCCCTATATTATTGGATGTATAAGAACTCCAGAATAAATCTCTTAATTCTTAAGGCAAACCACAGTTCTCTCTTTTACCTGTGTGTTTGTTGACAGAACTTTCTTTTTTTCTCTCTTTTTGCTTTACAAACGAGCGGCTTGCGTTTCTGCTCCAAGCAGGGCGCAGCTAGTCATCCCCCAACACACACACACACAACTCTTAATATCAGCACTGTCAAGACAAACTCCCACTTACTACCGTCATCCCTTCTCTTTTGCCCATAAATTGGCATTTATTTCCACCACAATCATAACAGGATCGCTTCCGACCTGTGCTCATAACCACCATATCCCCAATTCTTAGGACCCTGTTCGGAGGTGCTAGCTGCCTTACCCCAGAACCCAAAATAGACAAAACACAATTTAACTAAAATAACTCTTTAACTCTTTAAAAGCCGTCTCCTCATATACCCACTTCCCAGAGTCCAAATCCTTACCCCAAGCGAAGATTCATGACCCACCTAACATCTATGCATAACATCTTAGCTAGCTCAGCTCTATCCGGGATAATTCTCCGGCAGGACATTTGATTTTAATTAATTTACCTAATCCACCATTATCCATACTTAAAACCGACTAGCCAACGCACCATCCAGGCCTTCGAGCCTTTCCCGTCAGTGGTTCGACACTGCTCCAACCGGCCTCCGATACTACTCCCGAACCACACAACGTCGCAAGAATGGCCCTAATAACCTTTTATAAAACACACTGAATTTTACTACTGGCATACCCCAAACTCCAAAATCATTCAGCAACAATACCCAAACTCACCTCCATAGGATCTCCTGACCGGCAGCCCCAACACGTCAGGAACGTCGCAGCGGTTCAGTGTTAGCCTAAACTCACATCCGTTGGCTTATATGTTAGCGTATACACAAAACAAGCATTTTCTGGAAACCACCAGAGATTCTTGGTCCCTCTAGTTAGTCCCTTTTTCGCTTCGCCACCCCTCTCACAGACCTAACCGCTATACCGCCGCCATCAGGAACCATGTACCGCGGTATCGCGGCCCCAACACGACCCCGTTCCCATCCTAATATTAAAATTAAATACCTTCCCTTCAAGTCACGAGACAAGTGAGCCAAAGTACATTAATATCATTACAGGATGCCTTTCTCTCATCACCCATCTCCATACCAACCACCAGCCATAGCCAACTCGATACTAACTTTGCCTACATATAACCACCATCTGCTTATATACCTTTTTTTTTCATAAAACATACTATTATACATTTTCCAACACTCTCCGGGTGGGTTATCACCCGAAATACGCCCGAACCTATCATCCCAGACACCGCAGCCATACAAAATACCTTACCTTAAGACAACGAAACTTGACCACTCATGCGGTCGCCTTTTAAACCCTGCCCACTTTAGTAACTCAAAACGGAACAGTTCCCGAGCATTTTCTTGCCTGATCTGCCTCAATCCAATACGAAATCTGCACCGCATTTGGCCACCCTTAGCCAAACCCCATAACCAGACCCATAAGATTCCTATAGCGATCCTGTGACCAGCGTACGCCCTTCTTAACACCCCAAAGACTCATAGGGGTTTGTCTGATCCCAGTCAAAACCTGCTTACATCGTATAGCTGGCCCACTCACTGTCCTGCTAGCCCCTTAAGCGCCTGCACCCCTCATAACCTAAACGCTTGTCATTAACTTTACATAAAGGGCATTCCAAACCCCTTCACTTACTGCCTAAAACACACGAAACTACATTTTTGGGTGTGCTGGGCATTGGAGAGGTAGCGTTGGCCAGGCCACTAGCTCGACCCAGCCCAACAGCACTCTCCCAAACACCCTTTCAACCCCTCAGGAACCCATATTCTTGCTAGCCCTCTCCCGTAAACGGCAACTCTCTAAAAAACCCTTTTAATACCCCTTTTACCCGCATTATCCTGGCGTTACAGCCTAAACCCATAACCCGTTAACCCTGCGCACGTTACCCAGAGTCCAAAAGAGCGTACCCGAACCCGAGCTCATGCTCGCCATTGGGACGTCTCCTCAAGGCGGCAAACCCAAACCCGATCCCTATGCTTTAGAGAATAATTAGAAGCCCTTCAAAAAGCAAATTCGGCCCAAACCCGTGCTACAAATAAAACAACCCGCGACTCTTGAGTCGTCTAAGTCACCCATTAGGGCCAGACTTGACTAAAATTGTCTGGAGTCCTCTTAACAAAACCCTGCAAGGAGCAATGTCCTTAAAAGGCCCAAGCAGGCAGAGGAGCAAACCCTGAGGCTGGCCACATCACCAGGTAGGTAAAAAGGGCGAGCCATCAGACCGTCCACATCACTTGGTGGCTTGGGGCTGTCTGGTCAAGGGTGCTACGAACGTTCGGGTACGAGTGCTAAATGATTTTGGGGGTTAGGCGATGCAGGCAGTGAATTTGGGTAAGTTATAAATTATGGGAGAGTTTGTGGCGTCCATGTGACGTTTAGGGACCTGGTGATGTGACAAGCCTCAGGGTTTGCTCTTCTGCCTGTTTGGACCCTTTAAGGATCTTGCTTCTTGCAGTGTTTTGTTAAAGGGACTCTATACTATTTTAGGCAAGCCTGGCCCTAATGGATGACTCCGCCGACTCAAGGGTCGCGGGTTGTTTACTGTGAGAACGGGTTTGGGTTGAGTTTGCTTTCTCAAGGGTTTTAGGTTATTTCTTGGAGCATACGAATTGGGTTTGGGCTTGCCACCTTCAGGGAGACGCCCCAATGGCGAGTAGGAGTTCGGGTTCGGGTATGCTATGTTGAGCTCTGAGTAAGGTGCGCAGGGTTTACGGGTTATGGGTTTAGGCTGCAAGGCCTGGCGAATCGGCGAATGCAGGTGAAAGGGTTATTGGAGGAACTGTTTTAGGGATGTGCCGTTTAGGGAAGAGGGTTAGCAAGGGTAGGGGTTCTTGAGGGGTTGGAGTGGTGTTTTGGGGATGGTGCTGTTGGTGTAGTTAACTTCACTACAATTACGGCTCAGGCATGCTCGTCTTAAGCACTGAGCCTGCGTCGTGCTCTTGTTTCGTTTCACGTATGCACTTATATGTTAATCATAAATAACAAACGTTATATTAAGAGGTTTTCCTATAGTTGGTGGTGTTATTATTAAGGGAGTATGAGGGTTTTGTCTAAGTATTTTGGTGTTGTGTCAGAATCAAGGCTTCACATGTTGAGGCTTATATGGTTCTGAGTTAAATGTTAATGTTGTTCGAGAAATTGGTTTAATAACCTAAGCCCATGTTGTTTAAGGGCTGAAAGCAGCTCAGAAAAACAGCTGGAAGCCCCGGAACAAAGTGTGCGGTGATGTGGCCCGCGTCAGAGTCTGCTCTCCTGCCTGTTTGGACCCTTTAAGGGCCTTTCTCGTTGTAAAATTTATTGAAGGGGCTCCGAACTATTTTAGGCGAGTCTGGCCCTAATAGGTGACTCAGCCGACTCAAGGCTTGTAGGTTGCTCTATTCGGATCTCGGGCTTGGGTCGGGTTTGCTCTTTGAAGGGTTTTAGATTATTCTTTGGAGCATAGGAATCGGGTTTGGGTTTGCCGCTTTCAGGGAGATGCCCCAATGTTTAGTATGAGTTCGGGTTCGGGTATGCTTTATTGAGCTCTGGGTAAGGCGCAGGGTTAATGGGTTATGGGTTTAGGCTGCGGGGCCTGGCAAATGGGCGAATGCGGGTGAAAGGGTTATTGGAGGGGCCGTTTAGGGAGGCGCCGTTTAGAGGAGAGGGTTAGCAGGGGTGCGGGTTCTTGAGGGGTTGGAGTGGTGTTTTGGGGAGAGTGCTGTAGGGCTGGATGGAGCTAATGTCCTGGCCAGCCGTAGCTCTCCGATGCCCGGGGCACGCAGACATTTAGTTGGGATGTTTTAGTTGGCAAGTGAAGGGGATTTGGGTTGTCCTTTATGTGAAGTTAGTGACGGGCACTTGGATTAGGGGGTGTCGGTGCTTAACCGACTAGTAAGATAGCGAGTGTGCCTACCATACAATGTAATCAGGCTTTGGCCAGGGGGCCCCTATGGCGTTTTGGTGTGTTAGAAGAAGCGTGAGCTAGTCGCAAGTTCGCTACAGGAATTCTATGGGTCTGTTTATGGGGTTATACTACAAGTGGCCGAGTGCGGCGCGAAGTTCGTGTGGGATTAAGACAGTGCAGGCAGAGAAGTGCTCTGGAACTGTTCTGTTTCGGGTTACTGAGGTGGGCAGGGTCTGGAAGGCGATCGCACTACTGGTTGAGTTTCGTGGTTTAAGGTAAGGTGTTTTGTATGGCTGCGGTGTCTGGGGTGGTAGGTTCGGGTGTAGCTGGGATGAAAGCCCGCCTGGAGAGTGTCGGGAACTGTATAATAATGTGTTTCATGAATAAAGAAAGAGGTATATAAACAGATTGTGATTATATGTAAGCAAAGTTCGTATCGAGTCGGCCGTGGCTAGTGGTTCGTTTGGTGAGTGATGAGACGAAGGCATTCTGTAACGGTATCTGTGTGCTTTGGCTCAATTGTCTCGTGAGTTAAAGGAAAAGTATTTAATTTTGATATCAGGCTGGGAAAGAGATCGTGATGGGGCCGTGGTACCGCGGTACTTGGTTCCTGGCGGTGGCGGTGTAGCAGTTAGGTCTGTGAGAGGGATGGCGAGACGAGGGGAGGAACTAATTAGTGGGACCAAGGATCTCTGGTGGTCCCGAAAAATGTTTGTTTTGTGTATGCATTAACAGATAAGGCAAATGATGTGAGTTTGCTAACGATGAGCCTCTGCGACGTTCTTAGCGTGTTGGGGCTGTCGGTCGGGAGGTGCTATGGAGGTGAGTTTGGCTATGGCTGCTAAGCGATTTTTGAGCTTTGGGGTGCCAGTAGTAAATTTTAAAATGTTTTAAATTATGAAAGGGGTAAGGGCCGTTTGTGTGACGTTGTATGGTTCGGGGGTAGTATCGGAGGCCGGTTGGAGCGGTGTCTAGCCACCGGCGGGAAAGGCTCGAAGGTCTGGATGGTGNNTGAATAAGGATGAATTTGGTGAATCAATTAAAATGAAGTGTTCGGCCAGAGAATTGCCGTGGGTAGAGCTGAGTTAGCTAGGCTGTTGTGCATGAACGTTAGGTGGCTCGTGGATCCTTGCTTGGGGTAAGGATCTGGAGTCTGGTAAGTGGGTATGTGAGGAAATGGCTTTTAAAAGCTGAAAGGGTTAAATTATTTTAAGCGTGTTCCGTCTTGTTTGGGTTCTGAGGCGAGGCAGCTTGCGCTTCCGAACAGGGTCCTAAGGACTAAAGATGGGGTGGCTAGGAGCGTAGGCCGGAAGTGATCCTGTTATGATTGTGTTGGAAATAAATGCGAATTTATAAGCAAACAAAAGGAATGACGTTAGTAAGTGGGAGTTTGTCTTGTAAGCGCTAATCTTTAGCGTTGTGTGTGTGTGCGGGGGAGGGGGTTGGCTAGCTGCGTCCTGCGTGGAGCAGGAGCGCAAGCCTCTCCTTTGAGAAAAGCGTGGGCGGGGAGAGTTCTGTTGACAAATAAAGAAAAAGAAAGATAGAGGAAAGAATTATGGTTTTATATGAGAACTAAGATATTTACTCTGAAGCCCTCATATATCCAGCAATATAGGGCGTTCCCGTCCTCCGTAACAAGATTAGGGCATTAGCCAGAAGCCGGATGTAGCTAGACGCTCCAGCAAAATTATTTCTTACTAACTAGAGCTATATAAACTGGCTGGGAGCGTTTAGATTACTTGGTAGTCCCAACCGGTCCTGAGCGTCGTGATTCATCTTCCCACCATTTCCTGCAAAGATGAGGGCAGGGCAGGTGCTAAGCGTCACAAGAGGGCATGCGTTCGAGGGAGTGAAGAGCCGGTGGTCAAAAGGCGGACCGGGCGCGCTGAACGTGCGGCAAGTGCGACGGATCGTGGCAATCGGGAAGCAGCACAGGACTCGATGTTCACAGCTGCGCGAGGCCATCCGCCGACTTTGGACGACGGCCAGAGTAACGTGGCGGCGGCCATAGAAAATGATGTGGGCAGCCACGGGGGGTCGGTTGTGCGGGGAGGGTGCGAGATCGGACTTCCGGATTTAGGGACCCCGCCGCGCCAAGAGACGGCGCGGGGAGACGAGCCAGCTTTGGAGATACGTCTGACCCTGGCTAGGGAGCTATTCTATGTTCGGCAGCGCTCCCCGGGACCGCAGGTGAATGTGGGGGATCGGGATAAAGCAGGGCGGAAAAGGCGAGCTTCGAATGACTCTGTAGATTTGCGGCATGAGCGCACGCTACTGCAGCAGAGACTTCTCAAGCTGAATTGCCTCCCGCACAGCTACACCGAGGTGGAGAAATTTCTGTCTAGTTTAGCGGAAGAGTTAGAGGCGTCCGGGCAGTTGGACCAGGCTTACACGTATGCTTGGAGGCAATTGGGCGTGCCTTTGCGTCGCGCGTATCGTAACCGCATGGCCCAGAGATTCCCGGGTTAGGAACCTACATATGAGAGTGCAGGGTATCTGGCTGAGACGTCCCAAGGCCTACCCGCTTCAGGCTTTCAAGAGCATCCTGGGGAAGAAGTTAAGCATCGCAGACTTACACTACCAGATGATAAAGCAGTATCAGGCGTACGCAGCGCTTTGCAAGCGCACTGGGAAGCCTCAGATCATACCTGAAGCCATCATGGCGCACTCGTTCATCCAGTATTTGCCTGAAGAGCTAGGGAATTGGGGCGGTTTAGCTTATATAAGGATTCAATAAACACCATTGCAGACGCCTGGGATCTGGCTAATAATCTTAGGGAGTCTATGGCATTGGCCCCACCCATACGAGCAGGTGAAGACCCAGTGACTCTGATAGGGGCCCTAATCAACCTTGGGAAGGGAATTGAGGAACAGAAAAGAATAACTTCACAGTTCGGCGGGAGTAATCATACCGAAAATGGTCGGCGACTAGGTAAGGCGGGCGCGGGAATGGTGCCTGGTCCGTATACTGAGCACTGGCGCGATAACAAGGGTCGAGAGATACTTCGACTGCACGGAAGGAGTAGTGAGGCTCAGCTTGAAGGTCTGCAAGGGAGTGGGGGAAGGCGGTGGCCTCGGCTATTGACACCGAGTAGTTGGGATTCAAGTTGGAGGGTGCAGCAGGTAAATCACGTACCTCCTCCCCTTCCGAATACTTTGGTAGGAGCTTGTTTGAGATGTGCGGCTGTGAGACATTACCTCAAGGAGTGACCTGTATACTCCAGGGAGATCATGCAAGACCCAACATGCATGAGGCGCTGCCCTTCCTGTAACTCGTTTGGACTATGTCTAATGTATTGTAGACGGTGACTTTATTTTGCTCACAGTCCTTTTCCGTACGTTGAGCTCACAAAGCTGGGATAAGCTATTCTCATAATAGGGGTGGCCCTCTTCCCAGTTGGTATCGCCCTGAGTTGATTTTAGGCCCTTTGCAGTCCAGAAATGTCCCCAAGAGTGCCCCCCAGAATGCCCCCGCGGTCTCACAGACGGCGTGCAATCCGTCGGACAGCGTGGCTTGCGAAGGGGTAAGGACGGTAGCAGCTGTGCTACAGGAGGCGGCTGCGGGGGAGAGTACAAGAGAGGGTGATCAACCGAAAGTGGAGTCAAGAGTTGTTCAGACCTTTTCGGTTTAAGTATAGCAAGTTGTAGCCACTCCGGGAGCCCCAGGCGAGGAGTTTCAGGGCGTGAACAGGGCGAAGGCAGAGACCAACCAACTAGCACTCAAGCTTCCCTCGGCAATGGCCAAACCGGCGCACACGAGGGCCCTCGCCACCATTGCAGTCTTGGGGTGCGAGGTCATCATCGGCACGGAAACAGATGTCTCCCTAGTGTCAGCCAAACTACTACGCCCAGGGACGAATTACAAAAACTGGACGGCGGCGGATGGCAAGATTACGGGAGTAAGGCAGCAGGGTCTCTCGATATTGGGGCGGGTCTCGATAGAGGTACATCTAGGTCCGGTAAGGGATTTGGTTCTTTTCATAGTGGTGACCGGGGTGCGGTTTGATGCCTTATTGGGGGTGGATTTCCTCTGTGAGCATAGTATCGCAGTCAGCTTGGCTCAGCATGCGTTGACATTCGAGGCGCACGAAGGCGCTGTGGTTCCGCTAATAGGGTACCACCCCAGGTTTCGGCACACGTGCTTACTAACGCACGACTCTTTGTTACAGCCAGGAACTTGCGCGATGGTACGGGTAACCCTAGGAGAGTCAACGGTGGCGGAGAAGGGCGGTCAAGCGCGAAGGAGCGGGGCCTTTATGGTGCGGGCCTGCAGAACTGTAGATTTGGGTTTGCATGTACCCTAACAGCTTTTCACGGGTTTGATCAAAGTGTATTGCTCGGCGGGTTCTCCCATCTACCTGCCGAAAGGATAACCCTTGGGCTTGATGCGCCCTTACCTATCTTTCCAGGATATTCAGCCTTGCGGGGGTTGGTGAAGGCGAAGTGGTGGTGAATAACGTTGAGAATAGGGGTGAACGGGGGGAGCAGAGCAAGAAAATGGAGGGTAAAAAGGGGGACCCGGCATCTTTCGCATTGATCGCACATGATCCGTTGGGAGTGGAAACGCTGTCTAGCGGCGAAGGGATTCCGAGGTTACCATCCAAGAATAGTTGTCTAAAGGTCGAAGAGTTACAGACGATACGCACTTTGTTGGTGGAGTTTCAGGACATCTTCAACGATGGCTCTTGCCCATTAGCGGTTACTGACGTACTAAAGGCAAATCTACACACCGGGAACACTCCACCAATTTCCCAACCACCACGGAACTCTCCCCGGCAATGAGGGAGATAGGGAGGAAACCAGTGGAGAACCTGGATGCACAGGGCATTACAGAGTTAGAGGAGGGCTGCTAAAGCACCCCAATTGTGATGGTCAAGAAGTCAAATGGAACATGGCGGTTGTGCTGTGTCTATAAAGAAGCCAACAATCATATACGAATACCACAGCAGCGGCTTCCTCGGACGGAAGACATCCTAGCGTCCTTCCAGGGCAGGCGCTATTTCTCAGTGATGGACATGTGCAGTGGGTTTTATCAAATTGAGGTCGAGGAGGCAGACCGTCCAAGGACTAGTTTCGTCACCCCAGACTGCCAAAGACAGTATCGACGTCTTCCATTTGGGTTTGCTTCTAGTCCGGCAATCTTTCAGCGCATGGTGGACATGTTGTTGGGTGGATTAAAATGGGTTTGTGCTGTGGGACACATTGATGATATTATTGTGTACAGACATACGTGGCTCGACTCTCTGACGAAGTTGCGTAAACTCTTTAAGTCATTGCGTAGGGCCAATCTAGAGCTACATCCGGGAAGTGTGCGTTCGGCGCTGAGGAGGTAAAGTATCTGGGGCACATCGTGTCGCGAGAGGGCATACGTGCAAATCCCGGTAAGGTTAAAGCTATCATGGATATGCCAGAACCTGACAGTGCTAAAGCGGCACAACGCTTTATCGGGAAATGTCAATACTACCGGAAAGTCATACCTAATTTTTCAGCTGTTGCAGCACCTTTTTTTAAAGCCCAGAGCTCGAAGCGCACTTTTGAATAGACAGCTGAGTGCAAACAGGCGTGGGACAAGCTTTCAACGGCACTCTGCTGTGAACCCCTGCTAGCCAACCCCGATTATACGAGGGACTTCATAGTGGACTGTGATGGCTCCTTCGTTGAATTAGGAGCGGCGCTGTTGCAGAGTTATGGGGAGAGTGAGCGCGTCGTGGCATATGCATCCAGGTCTTTGTGTCCGCACGAACGGAAGTGGACGGCTTTCGAGCTAGAGGCCGCTGCCATTATTTGGGCTTTGGAGACCTTCCGCCCCTATGTGGACGGCATGAAGATCCAGCTGCGTACTGACCACGAGCCTCTGGAGTATATTCAGGCTAAATCGGACAAGTGCAAACGTTTGGAACGATGGGCTTTGCGTCTGCAAAAGTTCCAGCTTACTATCCAAGACCGTTCGGCAGCACAGAAGAAATATGTAGACTGTCTCTCTCGTGCTCCTGTTCCCTGGGAGGATCAACAACCCGACCGTATCCTTGATGAGTTTCCAGACGGTGTCATTTTATTCACTCATCAGTGGTATCAGCTGCCTGTGGCTAGCTGGATGTCTCTGCCAGCCAGAGTGCAGGAGACGGCTACTGAGGCGCGACAAGAGGTGCGTCTTTTGCGTTGTAGTGTCCTTCGCGTGCGTCCACCCCGGGCTGCTCGGAAGGTGTACACCGCGGTGGCGGACTGTGGGGACATGGAAGGGGACTCACAGGA
The DNA here is from genome assembly GCA_000826945.1 of Eimeria nieschulzi. Classification (NCBI taxonomy): domain Eukaryota; phylum Apicomplexa; class Conoidasida; order Eucoccidiorida; family Eimeriidae; genus Eimeria; species Eimeria nieschulzi. The sequence continues at coordinate 65,472 of JRZD01029926.1, read as the reverse complement.
TGACCTCGAGGTGGTCTTGTCGGACGAAGAGGGAAGGGTAACAGTAGACGGTCGAAGACCGGCCGAACAATTAGATGATCCAGATAAAATAGCAACGACTAATTCTTCGTCCGTCCGATCCAGTGCTAATGACAAAAGCGGGACTAGCGTTGCGGTAGGCCTCCCCGCCCCTACGGTCGACCATCAACATCCGATGATTGACGATGTACCTTGGAATACGGGCAATGGTGGCCGAGAAGTGGCGTTGCCTAAGGCCATCCCGTTTGAGGATCTGCGGACTGATCAACGAGCTGACGAGGAGTGCAAACAATACGCTTCCCTTCTGAGGAAGCCTAAGAAAGAATGGCTTAAAGGGCTTAGGGACTCAACGGTTAGCTTCTTCTACCAAGATGAAGTTCTGTGTTTGGAAGTGCCAAGCCGCGGTCCGCGCGTTTCTTTGCCTAAGGTTTTCCGGCTCTTCGCTATTAAAGCCCATCACGTCAGCTATTATGCGAGACATTTCGGTGTCGCTAAGACACATGCAAGGATTGCGGCACGTTTCTGGTGGCCGCATTAACAAGAAGATGTGCATGCGTTTTTTCCGGACGTCTCCATTCTGCCCGGCACACTCGTTGGCTCCCAACAAGTGGCAGTGACCGATTTTGCCTATTGGCACCTCCTCTGAAGTTGTGGCAATGAATACTTTTTGCCCTTTATCTCGAACTGAACGACGCACCACGCACATCTTGGTAATCATCGACCGTCATACAAGGTGAGTGGAGACAGTAGCGCTTCTCGAACCTACAGCAACCCTGGTTGCGGAGGCTTTTTCTTCGCATTGGGTTAGCCGATGGAGGGTTATGCGGGCGTTACTATCAGACAATGGACTTCAGTTTACAGCAAGAATGCTGAAGGCGTTGTGCGAAGTCTACGGCATTAAGAAGTCTACCGCTGCCCCTACAATCCGAGAGGCAACTCAATTGTCGAATCGTATATGAGGTCGTTGAAGACAACACTGAAGCTACGTGTATCCTCTTTTAAGAAGAAGTTGGACGTGGTATTACAGGCAGGGGTTTTGGCGTACAGAGTCACTCCCCATTGTGTTACGGGGTTCAGCCTATACTTTTTGGTGGCGGGCCAGCAGTTGACGTTACCCTTGTCCAGGAAATGGAACTAGCCGGTGCTATGTGAGGTAGGAGCCAAATGGTTACAGGCCTTGCGGGCGTGTAGATCGCGTATCATTAGTGCCCAAAAGCAGGAAACTCCATTGAATCGAGTAGCTTGGGAGCAGAGCAACAAGAAGTTACGGCCGGGAATGATGATGGCGTTAAAGCTTACAGAAGATGAATTGAGGAAAGGTGGCAAGTTTGCATCTTACTATAAAAGACCATTTTGAATGCGCCCTGTGTTACCTTTCGTGGTATCAGCCGAAATCGAGGATCTGTCTAACGGGAACATACATAAAACGAATTGGGCTCACCTAAAGTTCCTGTCTAAGCCAGTGGCCAGGAAGGTAACAATTAAGGGGTTACCTCGTTTTCACTCCAAATGGGTAACCTTATAGTTTAAATCGCTGTCGGACTACCGGGTTGTTGGCTACGCCGTGTTTTTATGGTTGTGCTGAAAAGAAAGCGGATTCTCCAAGCTCCCTGGCTGTAGAATGGGAGAGCGGCCGCAATGGGTGATGGCAGTTGCATGAAGGGGGTATACTTTTCTATTTATTGATATTTCATTATTTTCTACAACTGGAAGCTATTTATCCGCGGTTAGACTTTGCTATCATCACCGGACCACATCTGGTCACGATGCCACTCTTGGGGCAGCCCATCCGCAACAGTCTTCTCAGCCATAGCGTTTTCCTTTGCCCTGCTGTCCAGCAAAGGGCTGATGTGAGGGAGAAATATCTGCAGCAACCTGATCCCGAATATCTTGAGGAAATTGAACAACGCGCCAATTGAGCTTTTCCGGAGGATGGGCCCCAGTCGGCTGCGGGTGTGAACAAAGAGGAACGATACGCCGGATCTAGGCGATCAGCAGAGAGGGAGCGGCCCATTATAGGCCAGTATAGGCCAGCAGATCTACAACCTGTTGCTTGGACTGTGCACTGTCTGGGTATAGCTAAGAACCAGAAGCATCTGCAGCACAAGGAGCTTGTGTACCTTTACCGGAGGTGCAGGGCTTATAGGAGCCTTAGAAATGACATTTGGAGGGCAGAACTAGTCGTGTTAAAAGAGGTGGCTACGGCTAGAAAGTGGGGAGAGATTCCGCCCCCTTGATGGAGGCAATCAAGAAGGGGCCTGACGCTCGGCTGGTGACAGCGAAGGTACGGGAGTTGTGGCCGACGCCTTTTGTGCAGTTTGAGGAGGACTGGGACAAAGTTTACTTGAGGGAGTTCCCGGAGATAGTAGATAAACCTCTTTGGGGTACTCTAGCTTGAGAGGAATTCCTTACTCCTTTCCTGCGACAGTTCGTGGCGAAGGCCTCTTTTTTGAAAGTGACATCTTGTAGTGGCGACCTCTTTTGACATATATAGGGAATTAGGGTATCCTGCCCCTGATTCCTTGCCCGCTGTGGACGAAGCTATTAAAGCCGTAGGTGAAGAGCCTGCTCGAGAATCATCATTGTCAAGGCCTTTGGCGGTGGGAAAGAAGCGAGCCAAGATTGCGGCCAGGAGAGGGAAGAAGCGGGTTGCCACGCCTGAGCCCGAACCAGACCAGGATGCGCTTTCGCAGGAAGAGGAAAAGGAGAAAATTTCGTCCTCCCTTAATAAAGGTGCAAAGCGTCTGAAGGTTGCAGCTCGGTTGGTGAGGCGATGATAGTTGGAGGTCCTTTTGGAGGAAGTGTTTGATACTATAGACAGTAAAACGGCAACGGCCCAGGCGTTAAAGAAGAGGAAGCATTACCTTCGGAAATTAATTTCCGAAGGAAACAAGGCTATTCGGGATATGGTGGATGCCGAAGGAGATTATGTAAAGTACTTTCTGAATCAAATGTGGGCGGTGCAGTCGAGTGCACAGAAGGTCGAAAAAGCGGTGCAAGAGGTCATTGAATGTGGCAGTGATGGTCCTAGGGGGTCGGATTCAACTCCACGAGGGAGGAGAGCCTCAGAGAGTGTGACGGAGGTATGTAAGTCGGCTACCCATACTTCTCCCGAATGGTCTCGAGCGACTTGTTCCACGGCAAGGACCACGATGACCTTGCATCCAGTTGTGTTAGCGGAAGTGGTGTTCGCCCCGATAGTGGCTGCATCAGACATCGACGCGAGACCCGCAGTTATCGCCTCAGGAGAAGACGAAAGGCGTTGTGAGTTTAGTAGTGATGTCCCTGTATCCTCTCCTTTGGTCGTGCGCCGAATAGCTGCCCTTCCGCCTGGCGTTGAACCCTCTGAGGGAGAGGCGTTTGCTGGATGTGGCAACCCTTTTGCCAAGTGTGTCGGAGAGTGTTCCTGTCAAGGCAGCGGGAGTTGACGTGGTGGACGAGCTGACTAAAATTGGAAAGAAAGGTGGTTATCCGGGTACTCTGAGTAAGGAGAGAGATGAGGGTGCGCCGTTAGTAGCAAGCCCAGAGTTACTTGGGATAGCTCTGAAGGCTCCTGAGGGAACTGCCGAGCCTGAGATGGGACAGGAAGGGGATGGCGTTGCTGCGCCGAGCGCAGCTGAAGTCCCAAAGGTTAATGATAGTTTGGCAGGGGAGCCGGATTCGGAGGAGGTGCAAAAGCTGACAGGGGAGGCTCTTGTACCTATTAGCCACGTCTTGCCTGAAGGAGCTAGGCGCAGAGAGGTTGAACAATTGGGTTTGTTGTTCGCTCAGCATTGGAAATAGCGCAGAGGGTTGTCTACGCATTTGGAGGAGCCCCTGACCAATACTGATGAGGCTTTGGTGAGGTTAGGATATGCTATGGGTCCTTTGTCCTTTTCACAGAGGTTGCGGAAATTGTTTAGTTCACGTTTGGAGCTCCATACATTTCCGGCTCTTGAGGGACCACCTCCTGCAGAAAACCAATGGTTGAAGACTGCGCGTCGTGAGATGATCGAGAAGTACAGTGGTTTGTGTGTGCGCTCGTACTTTTTATTATGCTGCTAGTCACACCATCAGCACGAGAAAAAGGGGGGATGTGACGTGGACAACTCCAGTGTTCGCTCCCCTTTTGCCTGCCACGGCTTTCTATGGATCTTGCCTTGTGCAGGTTTTCGTTTGTGTGGACTTTCAACTGATTTGGTTGAGTCTGCCTTCAATGAGTGACTCAGCTGCCTTAAGGATTACGGGTTATTTCCTTTGAAGTAGGGGTTCAGGTTGGGTTTGCCGCCTTAAGGGTTACAGGTTATTTCCTTCGGAGTACGGGTTCGGGATGGGTTTGCCGCCTTAAGGATTACAGGTTATCTCTTTCAAAGTACGGGTTTGGAATGGGTTCGCCGCCTTAAGGATTACAGGTTATTTATTTCGGAGTACGGGTTCGGGATGGGTTTGCCGCCTTAAGGGGATGCTCTAATGGCGAGTATGGGCTCGGGTCTAGGGTTGGGTATGCCCTTTTAGGGTTTCGAGCAAAGCGCGCCGGATTAACGGGTTATGGGTCAAGGCTATAAGGCCTGACAACTATGAATAAGGGTTCTGAAGGGTTTCAAACCAGGGCTGTTTAGGATAAAGGGGTTGGATAAGTGATTACAACAGTAAAGGATTAGAAGTGGGCACTGAGTATGTGGTTGGGCCTAATGGGGCTAGTGGCCTGGCCAGCCCTACCTCCTCGAGGCCTGGCGCTCTCGGAAACGTAGTCCCTAACGCTCTAGTTAGTGAGTGAAAGGAACTTGGGTGCCCCCCTAAGTGAGGCTAGTGCTGATCGTGTCAGTATGAGAGGTATGGTTACTGTAAGGTTTGGTGGGATAGTGGGCGCGTTGGTGTCTGCTGTGAAAGGGCTTTCGAATGGGATCGGGAGAGTCCTTGTGAATTATCGGGGTGCTAAGAAAGATGTGTTAGCTACGGGACTGTTATAGGGATCTTATAGGTTTGTTTGTAGGGTTGGGCTAAGGATGGCCGGGTGCGGTATCGACTCTGTGCTAGATTGAGGCAGGTCGGTTTGTAAAGTGGGTCACAGACTGTCCGGCACGGGTTGTTACTGTGGACAGGGTTTGGTGAGTGACCACACGCTTGATCGAGTTTAATGATGTTAGGGTAAGGTGTTTTGTATGGCTGCGGTGTCTGAAATGGTCGGTTTGGGTGCACCTGGCTGAAAGCCCACCTTGCTAGTGCTTGAAAATGTATAATTGTATGTATTGCAGTTGATAAAATGGTTTTATGAGAAAGGGATTGCTGTATGTGGGCAAAAGATAGTGCCGAGTCGGCTGCGGTTAGGGTTAGATGTGGAAGCGGCCAAGGAGAATAGGGTGTCCTGTTTAGATACTAGTGCGTTAAACTGCCTATACGTTGTGGGTTGGAAGAAATGTGATTAATTATAGTATTAGAGCTAAAAGGGCTTCGTTATGGGGCCGAAATGTCTCAGAGTACGGGTTCGTGTGGGCAGTGGTGTAGAATTTAGGCTTGTGAGAGGGGTAGTGGAGCTGGTGGAGGGATTGGTTAGGGGAACTGAGACCCCCTGGTACTTCCCGAATTATGTTTGTTTTACGAATATATTAGTATATTGGACAAGGGATGTGAGTTTGGGTTGATAATGAACTTCTGGGGCATCCATGACGTGTTGGGGCTGTCTGGTCAGAGGTGCTACGAATGTGAGTTTGGGCATGACTGCTCAATCATTTTGGGGTGTGGGGAATGAAAGCAATAAATGTGGGTAAGTGTTAAATTATGGAAGAGTTTAGGCCGTCCATGTGACGTTTTAGCGGCCTGGAGTGGTTCAAGAGGCTGGTCGATGTAGTGTCGAGTTACTGACCGGAGAGGTTCGAGAGGTTGGTGGGGGCCTGTGCCTGTTGATTTTAGATGCAGCTGAGGTAGAATTATGTGAATCAGCTAAAGCTACGTGTCCTGCCGAAGAATTGTCGTGGTTGGTGCTGAGCTGGCTAGGTTGTCAAGCTTGGAAGTTAGGTGGGCCAGGAATCCTAGCTTGGGGGTGAGGATATGGGCTCCTGAACATGGGTATTTGGGGGCTGGCTTTTATAGGAAAAAAGAATTATGTTATTTAAAACGTGTTCTGATTGTTTTGGGTTGTGGGGTGAGGCAGCTAGCGCCTCCGAACAGAAGCCTGAGGTTTGGGAGTGGATTGGCTGGGAGCCTAGGTCAGAGATGTTTCCGTTGCGGTTGTTGTTGAAATAAATATAGATTTAAAGTAGAACAAAAAAGGTTGATGATAGTAAGCCAGAGTTGGCGCTGGCGGTGCTGTTCTGGGAAAGTCGTGTGTTGGGGGTCGGCTAGCTGCGCTTTGCTTGGAGCAGGGAGGCAAGGTGCTCTGTGTACACGCGAGAGATAGCAAAGAGAGAGGGAGAACGTTTTTAAGAAAACGGATCTTGAGACATAACTGTAATTTCCCTTAAGAGTTACGGAGTTTACTTTGGCGTGCGACCAGATATGATATCTCAGAGTATTTCGTTCCTCACTTCAAGGGCACAGCTCCAGGTTGAGGCTAGTTTGTATTTAGTTGCCCCAGCAGAAAAGCAAAAAACTCTTTTTAAGCTGAACCATAGGATCCCACTGGGTGCGTTTAGATTACCAGCCTTCAACTTCCCCCATGTCCTGTGGCCTTGGCTTGTGTCGTTGAAGAAGTGACACATAAAAACAGGATGCTGCGTCATAGATGGAGGTAACCTAAGACGGTAAGCAGCTTTTCGAATTCTAGCTATAACAGGAAAGGCTCCTATGAAACGGGGTTGAAACTTAGCTGTCCCTCTTGGTTGCATGTGTCTTGTAGAAAGCCAGACCTTGTCTCCTACTCTGAGTTGCATATGCTTCCCTCGCTTGTTTGCGTAGTACTGCTGTGCTGTCTCTGCCTCAATGATGTGCGCCGCTGCATGATCAACGAGCTGATAGACAAGCTTCGCCAATGGCAGAGAGACAGTTGAAGACAATTCATCAACAATATCTAGATCTGCTCCACGCGCTGCATTTTCGTCAGTTATCATTTCAAAGGGAGTAAGCCCTGTGCTGTTATGTACAGTGCAGTTGTACGCTAATTCCGCTGCAGGAAGTAGCTCTTTCCAAGCACTTTCGTCACTTTCTATGTATGCGCGTAAAACTTGTTCGATGGTCCTGTGCACTCTCTCTGTCTGTCCCTCTGATTCTGGATGCCAGGAACTAGATAATGCCTTCTTGATTTCGGAGCGTTTGCATAGTAGCTTCCACACTTCAGCTGTGAATTGAGGATCGCGGTCAGAAACAAGTGCTGCCGGTAGCCCGTGATATCGCACTACGCAATCAGCTAGTAAAGAAACTACGCCTTCTGCTGTTACTGTTGTTTGCTCAGGAATAAAGTGTGCCATCTTGCTCATCGTATCCAACAACGTGAGTATAGCTTTATTCTTCTTTTTTGTCTCTGGTAAGCCTGTGATAAAATCTAAAGAAACAGTTGCCCATCTTCTTGCTGGAATTTGTAGAGATTGTAGTAGTCCTGCAGACTTTGTACTAATCGATTTTGCTGCTTTGCAACGAGGGCATCACTCATAAATGCGCGCGTTTTTGTGAATGCCTAGCCAATAGTAAAGACGTGCTAGCATGTCGTAGGTTTTGAATACTCTCATGTGTCCTGCTGTAGGGTGATCGTGACATTGGTAAAGGACATGTTGTTTGCACTGAACGGCTCAAGGAACGCATACATGCCATTTCCCTTGCAGACAAATAAAGAGTAAGTTTCCTTTAACTTTAAATTCACGTCTCATTGAGTTTGTTTCATCCCATAGTATGACGTCGTCCTGCTGGCGTGCGCGTTTGTAAATATCACCAAAAATAGTGCATTCCTCTAATGCACAGACCCACTGTTCACCAACAACATTGAGCTTATGGGTTGCTGTACGCTTCTGTTGTAAATCTGGAACGATTGCTTGTCGATAGCGTGTGCTGTTGCTGTTGTAGTCCTCGTCAATTTGTGACACAGCGAATAACACTTCGTCGACAGTTGCTGCTGCGGTGTTTATCTTCTGCGTTTCTTGCACTTCTGGCTGTTCGTGTTGGTGTGCAGTATGACGCAAGAAATCATCTGCCGCAACATTGGTGGATCCTGCATAATATTTAATTTTTAAGTTCTGTAAGTCCGCCAAGATCAACCACCTCGCCACCCTTCCACGTACGTACTTGTCTTCTTTAACTTGATGCAAATACTGCAATACTCTGTGAACAGTATATACAGTAACATCTTCGCCACTTCTCTAAAGCCCTTATTAATGCGAGCAGTTTTTGATCATAGGTAGAGTATCGTTTTTCATCTGGCAATATTTTCTTGCTTAGGAATCCCAGTGGTTTGCCATCTTGTTCTAATACTGCGCCCACTGCATAACCTGATGCAGCTGTCTTGAACACGTAGGGCTTGCTTGTAACTGGAAGTTGTAGAGTCACGTAGTTCACCAATTTGTCCTTTAGAGCCTTAGCTGCTGGTGTGTGTTCTGATGTCGACTCGAATTCTGTCCCCTTTTTGGTTAACTCAATTAATGGTCTTGCCATCTCTGCAAGCCTCGCCCCCATAAACATACGACAATAATCAATCGTTCTTATAAATTACTTCACTTGTGTGTCGTTCTGCAATTCTTCAGGCCAGATAAAGATCGCTTGAATTTTAGAATAACTTGATGTGATACCTTCCGCTTCCACCTTGTAACCCAAGCACTCAATTGAGGACGCTCCAACTGTACACTTAGAGACCTTGGGGTACATCTTGTTGGTCTTCAAGATGAATAACACCTTGTCAAGTAGTCTGGCATGACTTTCGACGTCTGGACTGTTAACCAAAAGATCATCAAGGTACGTTATTACCTTTTTTCCCAATAAGTCAAAGAACATATGATTCATCACCAATTGAAAAGTTCCTGGTGCTCCCCTTAACCCAAACGGCATCACCTTAAACTCATACTGCCCCATACATGTTCAGAATGCAGTTTTGTATTGGTCCTTCGGCTCGACTCTAATTTGATAAAAGCCTTGTTCCATGTTGATTATTGTAAATACTTTAGCGCCGTGTAGTACGTCTAAAATCTCTTGCATCGTAAGCAAAGGGAATTATGGGGATATTGTCATGGCGTTGAGTTCCTGATAATTAACTACCATTCAATATTGTTGTTTCCCAGAGCCATAATCCTTCTTGGTGACCAGCATTGACGAAGCTGCAAAAGGAAACTTCATGGTAATCGACTGGGCCTCCTTCAGCTGCTTTAAAATCTGCTTCTGTGCCTGTAGTTCCTCTGGTCCTAGTCGATAAATTGCCCCTTTACTAGGTTTTTTGCCTGCTACTAGTGTGATTGTGTGATTTATAATTCGTTCAGGCGGTAGCCCTGGGGGTAGAGTACCCATAAAGATCTCCTTGTATTTGCAACTACATTCTCTAATTAATGCAGGACATTTGCACCCTTCCCCTTTAATCCGCGCTTCTAATTTGAAATATGCAGGCCCTTGGTATTCTGCTATTGCCACACATTCCACCTCTATCGTATCAAGCATTGGTCTTCCGTCACGTTGAATCAATTCAGTCTTGTCGTCGTTCTCCGGTGAACTTCGGCCCTCACCCAAAATCGGCACAACATCATTTTCTGCATTTGTCACACTATGAACTAAATGTAATCAATCGGGCTGTAGTTGGCCTTTGGTTTGCTTTTGTTTCAATTCAGTCAATAATCTTTACTAGGCACTATTTTGTGAATCTTCTTGTACCTCTTGTATCTCTTTGGTGTAGGCCTTATAAAGTAGTCCGTAGCTTCTTCTGTTCCCAAACGTTGAACATCCTCTTCCATCTGTTGTCTAGCTTCGGCTGTTAGTTGTTTATCCTGTTTATCTTCAGGTAGTTCAAATATTTCTTCTTCTAAATCAAATTTGTTTCCACCCTTCACATCAACAGGTAATAGTAACCGGTTGCCATTGCGCCATTTAATTAAAGTGGACAACGTAAAGTCCCAAACGATAAATTCTTGCTGTAGCCACTCCGTCCCCAGTATTATAGGATACGGAACTTGAGAAACTAATAAATCCACACTGGTGCGCAAATCGCCCACTGCAAGTTTAGCTTATTTCACCATCTTTTCCACGTGTAACTCGTCGCCCGATGCCACCTTAAATTTAATTGTGGTGTCTAATTCTTCTGTAGGCCACCGTGTTTGCACGACAACGCTTGGAGCGACAAATGATCGACTAGCACTGGTGTCCACCAGCGCCTCAAATCGATCTTCACCTACTCGAACTTCTAGTAACCACACAGGACCTCCCGCTTCTAATGGTGCTGAAATATGACCATTGATTAGGCTTCCGCTGACTTTAGGATACTTGTTACGTTTGATCTTCTCGCGCATCTTTGAACTCTTGCCGTGCAATTCTTCGAATTTCCCTTGACTAACCATGTTATCGCCTTGGCTCGAATTCTGCCAGCTGTTTGATGCAACTTCTTTGAAATCCATTCCTTTTAATTCATTGAATTTGTACTTGTCTTCCGCACTTGTTTGCGACGTAAATGTAGTATGATCTTGTCTAGCTACTTTATTCCCTTTTAATTCTGTTTATGCATACTCAAATTCATCGTTTTCTTAATCCTCTTCCGGTTTTCTTCCTTTGTCTTCAGGCCTATTGTTTGTTATATTTAAACATGCTGTGAACTTCTCTTGCGGTTTTCATTCATTTTCGTGGCGCCACTGTTCAGTAGGTAAAGAGCACGGATTCGCAATTTTGTTTGTGTCGCTGGCCGACTTTAACGCGTTTTCATTAATCCGTAAACGGTCGTTGTTTGTCTCCATTTTGTGTAGCAGCGAAGTTGATCCTTTTTGTTTCCCCAATTTGTCCTTGTGACCTTTCTGCTCAGGAAACAAAGAACACGGAGTCACAATATTATTGGAATTACTTACTGAACCAGTTCCTCGTTTACTAATGCATACGTTGTCTCCGTTCGCCTCTCTTTGGGACTTGGGTCCATCGATTAGTAACATTCTCGGAACGCTGTCGTAGTTGCTGTTAGTCTTCGTCCTGCTTCTAGCGCTAGTGGACTCTACTTTAAGCCTAGAGTTGTAGTCCACTTCGCCAATTAAGCTTGTCCGTTTCCCTGTTTTCTAGATGTAGAGGCCTCGCCTTTAGCCACTTTGATAGCTGATTTACTGGGAATCTTCTGCTTGTAGTCAGTCTGTGTAGGGCACGCGGTAGCCCAGTGTCCGATTTTCCCGGACCTCCGGCACCTCTACCCCTGCCTCTTGACAGACATAATGCAGTTGGGACACTCTCTAGCCCTGAGCCCTTTGCCATTACAGGCATAGCACTTGATCACTCTTGCCTGTTGCTTTGCATTCGCCTCTCAGAGACTGGGTCTCTTCTAGTAACGTAGTATTGGCGTGGTACTCCACGATTGCCTCTTAAGTTCTTGCCGTCCCCTCTTAGGTCCCTGTAGGCCTGTTGCTCCTGCCTAAACCCACGAAGTGGTATCAATCCACCTTTATTGTGTTCTAAATGGTCTGTTACCTCCTTGCGGCGCTCATCACTCGCCGTGCTATACCACAGCAGTCCATACTGTTGCCCTTTTCCCAGCTTTCTTCTTAATAAACCCTTTGCCTGAATCCAATTAGCCGGCTCTGCCTCCATCACCCCTGCCACCAAGCGATACGGAAATATACTTAAGAACAGGTCTTTCAACATTTTCCGGGGTGGAGACTCCCCTTCAGCCAGCACCTCAGCGAATTGCTCTGCCACCTCATCCACGACCCCCTTGTATTCAATCTGCTGTAACCGCCTAATGGTAGCACTCACCGTCTGTCCGCTGAAACGATCCAACATAAATAACTTGAACCCTTCCCAGTCTACTGGTAGGGGCTGAGGGTCAGCATGCTCCACCGTGCACCAGTAGCCCAAGGTCTTTCCCTCCAATCTGATAGTAGCATCCAAAACCTTGTCTTCTTCTGAATATCCCATTAAGTCATAGTAACGTCCCGCAGTCCTTAGTCAGTGCCTCGGTGTGCCATTGAATTTCAGAGGCGCACCTGCGTATAGTCTTCTGTTGGCCGTGCCGGGTTGCTCCCGTAGCAGATCGGGCTCCATGTTGTTCTCGTCGTCCGTTCTCAAATTTATTCGATACACCGCTAATCCTTCGGGGTTTTCTAGCCCCATAGTAGCATCTGAGGCAGGTGTCCTCAGCGTACCACCCCACCCAAAGTCGCGTCGCGCCTCTCCTGGCTCCTGAGACGGCGTCGTTCGTGTGCCATTCGTTCTGCTTAACTCCCGCAAGATATCGCCTATCTGCAGAGGGTTTGAGGCTCTTTCAAGGAGTCTTGTCGGACGGGTGTAGTTAGTATCCATTGTTACTTCCCGCACTTTGCTTGTATTTTAGTGTGCGGCCTGCTGACGCTTTCATTTTCAATATAAGATTCTTCACGTTTTAAGCTTTTACAGTATCTTTGTGCCTTGTTCCAGTGCTTTCATGCTCCTCAAACCACCGTTTGCCGGATCCGTCTCGATTCCCTATTAGGAAATCTTTTTCAGAGGATTCCTCGCATCATCTGGTCGTGATGCAGCCAGTTTCCCTGTTGCCGTTCTTGAATTATAAGCTCAAACAGCTAGAACCTCTTGACTCATGGATTTATACTCAAACACCCGCCTGGCCCTCAGGCGTGCCTAACTGGTCCACAAAGTTCAATCTCCTGCAAACTAAAGTGACATTTCTTCTTCCCTTGTCGGCTCTTAAACGAATAAAAATAATTAATAACTATTTCAAGCTCAATTTGCCAAAAGAACTCCTTCTTCACCTCAACTTCAAAATTCTCCTCGCGATTACAGTCCCTATGGCTGCGCTGTACCCCGACCTTGATACTCTTTCAATTTAGTTTTGTTGTCCACCAAAATTGGGCGAACCCTCCCTAACTTTTTCAATTAGGGACAGGCGGCTCCTCAGGGATCCAAAAGGAGCACAGGAAAACGCGAAAGCCTTAAACCACTGAAACTCGACCACCAGCTGTCCCAGACTCCCAATGACAATCTAGACTGCCCCTTAACGTGCAATATAGGGACGTAGATGTTACCTGTTACCGATTCCCTATACACAATGAGATTAAACATTCGAAGAGTTGCCAAAAGCGTTGCTGCTTTTCGGAAAGTATGTCTCCCTCAGCACTCCAATCTTTCGAGCTGCTTAGTCCAAAATCTCAGAATAAGATCACCTTCTTAATGCCCAACTTTAGTACAATGAATCCCAACGATAACTTAGGAACGCTGGTATCTCAACGAACACCTTTTGGACCGAACCAATTCCTTACCCCACCGTGCCTTGATATTTACTTAGACGAAACCCTCATAATCGCTTAATAATAACACCAGTAACTATGGGAAAACCCCTTAACTTAATGTTGAGTATTTATAATTAACATGTAAGTGCAGACGTTAAGAAAAAGAACACGGCGCAGGCTTAGTGCTTACGACAAGCACGCCTGAGCCGTGATTGTAGTGAAATCCACTACATAAAGGTCTTCTAAAACAGCAAGCTCCCCCCTGGCACCTCGTCAGTCCATATCACCCTAATTAGCACCCTTATTGAGTAAACACATTGCCTTATCCGTCAACCGTTTTGTATTCACAGCGCATTTGTAAACAAATAGATCTTGACAATAAGCTAAATATTTGTTATTGCATATCTCGTGCTACTGTATTTTAACACAAAGACGATATTTCCAGTTTTGTTGTTGTGGATGAGACTCAATAGAGGTACATTGCATAGACAGTCGCCACGCAGAATATCGACGCATTCCTATACATGGAGCACGCCTTGGAATCTGTTTGCTTGTCCCAGAAACACCGGCATCCCACTCGAGCTCCCTGACCGCAGTCTTCAGCCAAAACAACGCTAACGGCTATCCGATATCGTGGTTTGCATAAATCTGCTAAAGCGTCTTTGAGAGAGATCGCCAGCTTTTTAGTCAGTTGTGGTGCATTATCAGCTGAATATGTTTCGCCCGCCAGACAGCATTGAAGAAATGATTGCATCAGGTCTTCTGCTGCCTTGATTGGGAAACGGCTGCTCAGGGGCAATACAACGGAAGTGGAGTCCCTCTCCAGTTGCTGCAGCAATGAATTGCTTTCTCTCCCCATTTCTCATACAGGTAAAGAACGATGGAGAGCGCGGCATCCAGGTCAAAGGATCCGTTTTAGCACTCAATTTGCTTATGCAATGATGCACAGTGAATTGTTCTGAAATCCCTGCTCAAAAGATATGGAGCAGAGAAACCGCAGAATCGATCCAGCAGATCTTTTCCACTGCCTGTTTTTTTTTCCGTCGTTGTCCAGAGTTTAGCATATCTATGAGGGAGATTCAAATGTTCACGCAACAATTCTGAACAGCTGATGGCAGCGCCTCTGGGATTTCCAAACCCATGCACCAATTGTCACTGCTCCGTCGGGCATGACCGGGCTTTGTAATTTGAAGAACTAGATAAGAAATGTATTTTGAAGTTTGCGTAGCACCTGTTTATTTTATAGTTGAGGTTGCCACGCATCCAGCAGACAGCCTGCTTGACAGATGGTGGCGGGAAGGGGCCGTATGCTCCTCACTTAATATTAGATGTTCAAATACGAGAAGTATAAAACATTTTGTCTAAGCAAAACTGCGCATTGATATTAGCTCATGTCAACGGAAATAAACTTTTTTCTCCACGGTCTTTGGGGTCAGCTGGTTCATGGAGCCTTCATCTGACATCCTTCTGAGGGCTCATGACTCTGTGCACATATTGTTACAAGTGAATGGTAATTCTGTTCTGTGTAATAATAAGCCCCAAGCAAAATTCAAACAAGAGCACATTTTATCTTATGTTCCCAGCACAGTTGTACCGAAGGAATAATTGGAACTGTGCAAATGACTGCAAAAAAAGTAATGTCACCACAAGTGACCCCGGAAGAGCCAATCGAAAGCTCAAGACCAATTGAACACAACGGTGATCAGCAGTCTTTTTATTTTCATTTTTTGCCAAAGAAAACAGTAGCAGGAACGACAGAGCCTTTTGGCCGGCCCGTGTGGCCGATAAGCTTAGAGTAGAAATGGAAACCATAGGGCGACGGCAGAAACGCTTTAAGGAAAGGCTATGGCTAAAATGCATTTCGCTATTATTGGAACACCAAAAAGTAGGGATGCAATAAGGTAGTCGGCTAGCTTCGCCTTTGCCAGAAAGAGTTCTTCCCCCAACAGGGAAAGTGGTAGCTTAGAAAAGTAGAAATAGAGCTATTCACTCACTGAGCCGGGCAAGCAGCAAGAAGGTGTCAACTAAGCGTTGGTTGCCTGGGAAAACACTGAGTGTCTACGCCAGAATATAGCCGTGGTCGATGTGCAGACCTGCTGTTCACACGCATTCAGAGCAAAAAAAAAATAACCTCGACTGAGTGAGTAAACGTATGTGTACCTTTTTGGCAAAGATGCACAAAAATAAAGAAAGCTCGTGGGTGTCCCACAAATAGCATGCCGTTGGTCTGCACATGCTTGATACCCTCCTCTACCCGTTTCATCTCAGCCTGGCGTTCTTCGAGTTTTTCTTTCAGATGTGCAAGTCCCTGACCACGCTGCCTGACCATCGTGCCTTTATCGCTTTTGTTCTGAGGCCACAGAACAGGGGCGGAATGAAAAACAAAAATGTGAATCTTCGTGAAACGTGAATGTTCAACATCTGTCATACTTGTAATACACTGTCTGTCCATAATGAAACCCGCCCGATAATGCTTTTTGTTGTGCAGTTGATGAGAAAGAAGTAAAACGGTCTCCCGTATAGTGAACTTTACTACAATCACGGCTCAGGCGTACTTGTCTTAAGCACTGAGCCTGTGGCGTGCTCTTGTTTCGCTTAACGTATGCACTTACATGTTAATTATAAATACGCACCATTAAGTTAAGGGGCTTTCTTATAGTTGGTAGTGTTAGTATTAAGGGATTATGAGGGTTTTGTTTAAGTATTTTGGTGTTGTCAGAATCAACGCTTCACATGTTGAGGCGTATACGGTTCTGAGTTAAATGTTAATGTTGTTTAAGAAATTGATTTAATAACGTAAGCCCATGATACTTATAAGCTGAACGCAGCTAAGGAAAGCAGCTGATAGCCCCGGAAGAGAGTGTGTGGGGGCTTGCGATCCCTTGGGGGTTGGCAGCGCCTGATCTTTGGTCAAAACTTTTGGTAAGTCCTTACTCGTGCATAAAAAGGTTAAACATTTTGAATTAAAGTTGTATTACACTAGAATTTGTCCAGAAAGCGCCGGTGGATGCTAGAGAGCGGCCAGTGAATCCTCGCAAATATCAAGGCACGGTGCGGTAAGCAATTGGTTCTGTCCAAAAGGTGTTCGTTGAGATACTAGCATTCCTAACTTATCATTGGGATTGATTAATATTATTATTCATTGTAGTAAAGCTGGGCATTAAGAAGCTGATCTTATTCTGAGATTTTGGACTCAGAAGCTCTAAATATCGGGGTGCTGAGGGAGACGTGCTTTCCGAAAAGCAGCAACGCTTGTGGCAACTCTTGGAATGCTTTAATCCCATTTCGTGAGGGGAAACGGTGAAAGTTAACATCTACGTCTGTATATTGCAAGCGTCGCTAGCTTGCAAGTTACCAGGCCCTCTACATCGTCATTGGGAGTCTAGGACAGCCGGTGGTCGAGTTTGAGTTGTTTAAAGCTTTCGCACTTTCTTGTGCTCTTTTTGAATTCCTGAGGAACCGCCTATCCCTAATTAGGAAAGTTAGGGAGGGTTCTCACAAGAATTAGAAAGGGGTCTCACACCCACTCTCTCACTCCCTCATTTTTGGCTTTAGCCCTTATTCAGCTTTAAGGGCGCAGAGTTTAGGTGGCCCTGCCATTGAGCAGCGCGTCTAAATCATTCGGGCTTTGCGTTTAACTTCTTGGTCAAAGAGAGTAGGATTCGAAGCTATGGAATAGGGAACACCTTAATAGCAAGGAAGGTTCAGGGTTTATGGTTGGTGATGTGGACAACCTCAGAATTCGCTCCTATTGCCTGTTTGGGCCCTTTAAAAGCCTTGATGCCTGCAGGATCTTGTTTCAGGGACTCTCAACTATTTTAGGCGGATCAGGACCTAATGGGTGACTCAGCCGACTCAAGTGTTGTGAGTTGTTTCACTTGGAGCACGGGTTCGGGTTGGGTATGCTCTTTGAAGGGTTTCGGGTTATTCTTTTGAGCATAGGGTTCAGGTTGGGCTTGGTGCCTTGAGTGGACGCCCCAATGGCGAGCATGGGTTCGGGTTCGGGTATGCCCTCTTGGCCTCAGGGTAAAGTGCGCAGGGTTGACGGGTTATGGGTTTAGGCTACAAGGCCTGACGAATGCGCGTAAAGGGGTTGGACGGGTGTGGATTTTTAAGGGGTTAGAGGGATGTTTTGAGGGTGTGCTGTTGGGATCGCTGAAGCTAGAGGCCTGGCCAGCCCTAGATCCCCGAGGCCTGACGTTCTAGAGCTTGAGTTTTGACGCCGTAGTCAGTGAGTGAGAAAAGTTGGGTTACCTTTTAACGCAAGGATGATGATAAGTGTGTCTTTGGGAGAGGCGCAGGTGCTGCGGGGCCTAGTAGGATAGCGTGTGGGCTTGAGATACGACGTGAAAAGGCTCGTATTGGAGGTAGAAAGTGTCATTGTAGTTATGGAGGTTCTAAGAGAGCGTGTGTCTTAACAACGGGATCGCTATAATGCTTCTATAAGCTTATCTATGGGGTTCGACTGAATACAAATGGGTGCGGTATCAATTCTGTGTTAGATTGAGGTAGGTCAGTTTTTGAAGTGCGTCACAGACTGTCCGGCACGGGTTTGTACTGTGGACAGGGTCTGGTGAGTGACCGCACGCTTGATCGGTTTTATTGGTGTTAGGGTAAGGTGTTCTGTATGGCTGCGGTGTCTGAAATGGTCCTTTTGGGTGTATCTGGCTGGAATCCCATTTTGCGAGTGTCTGGAAATGTATAATTGTATGTACTATAGTTAAGAAAATAGTTATTTTAAGGAATGTTGGCTGTATGTGGGCAAAAGATAGTGTCAAGACAGCTGTAAAAACGGGCTGGGTTGGAAGCGAATCAAGTGAAAACGGGGTTCTGTTGTAATGCTAGTATGTTATGGCTTCTGTTTGTAGTGAAATTAAAGGCAAGGTGTTTAACTTTAATATTAAAATGGGGAAACGGATTGTGGTGAGGCTGTGGTACCGCGGTACATGGTTCATGTCGGTGGTGGTGTAGCGGGTATGTCCATGAGAAGGGTGTCGAAACGATTGTAAAAACTAGTTAAATGGAACGCAAATTTCTGGTGGTTCCCAAACTATGCTTATTTGGTGTATATACTACCATAAAAAGCAGGGGATGTGGGTTTGGGTTGATAATGAGCCTCTGGGACGGTCCTGGTGTGTTGGGGCTGCCTGGTTAGAGGCGTTGCGAGTGTGACTTAGGGCATGAGTGCTGAATAATTTTGGAATTTGAGGTACGGAAGTAGTGAATTTCAGTTCATTCTAAATTATAAAGCGATTAGGGTCGTCCATGCGACGTGGTAAGGTTCGGAAGTGGTACGGGAGGCCGGTTGGAGCAGTGTCAAGCCACTGCTGGCAGGGACTCGAGAGTCTGGCAAGTGTATCGGCTAGTCGGTTTTGGGTATGGTTTAAGGTAGAACTGGTGAATTAAATGAATTAAGGTGTTCTGCCGAAGAATTGTCATGAGTGGGGCTGACCTAGCTAAGTTGTTATGCAAGGATGTTAGGTAGGTCGTGAAACTCAGCTTGGGGTAAGGATTTAGACCCTGGTAACTTAAGTGCAACCAGCCAGCTTCTATAGCTCTAGTTAGTGGGGACTATTTTCAGCTGAAGCGCCTAGATACAGTCAGCTTCTGCCTATTGCCCTAATCTTGGTACGAAGGACGGGAATGCCCTTTATTATTGTATTTATCAGGACTCTAAAATAAACCCCTTAGTCCATAGGGAAAACCATGGTTTTTTGTTTTGCTTTTGTACTAATTATTATTATTGAACTCCCCCTTAACGAAAGCGGCCTGCGTTCCTGCTCCAAGCAGGACGTAGCTAGCCATCCCTAACACGCACACATACAATCCTTAAGATCAGCACTATCAGGGCAAATTCGCAGTTACGAACGTCATCCTTTCTTTTTTAACTATAAATTTATAGTTATTCTCAACGCAATCATAACAGGATCACTTCCGACCTACGCTCTTAGCCACCTCACTCCCAAACCTTAGGACCCTGTTTGGAGGCGCTAGCTTTCCCACCCCAAAACCCCAAACGAACAGAACATACTTTAAGTAAAATAACGCTTCGACCTTCTAAAAGCTATCTCCTCAGTTATCCACTTTCCAGAGTTCAACTCCTTACCTTACGCTACGACTCACGACCCACCTAACATCCATACGCAACACCTCAGCTAGCTCTGCACTACCCATGCCAATTCTTCGATAGGGCACCTGATTTCAATTAATTTATCAAATCTACCCTAAACCATACTCAAAACCGACTAGCCAACGCACTATCCCGGCCTTGGAGCCTTTCCCGTCAGTGGCTCGACACTGCTCCAACCGGTCCCCACTACTACTCCCGAACGTTACGATGTCTCACTAACGGCTATAACCCCTTCATAACTTAACACGCACTTAAATTCACTACTGACATATCCCAAATCCCCAAATCATTCAGCAACCATACCCAAACTCACCTCCATAGGACCTCCTGCCCGGCAGCCCCAACACACCAGGAGCGTCGCAGAAGCTCATTGTTAGCCGACACTCATATCCCTTGCCCTATACGTTATTGCATACACAAACCAAGCATTTTTCGGGAACCACCAGAGATCCTTCGTCCCTCTAGTTAGTCCCCTCCTTCGTCTCGCCACCCCTCTCACAGACCTAACCGCTACACCGTCGCCGTCAGGAACCATGTTCCGCAGTATCACAACCCCAACACGACCCCTTTCCCATCCTAATATTACAATTAAATACTTTTCTTTTAACTAACAAGATACTTAAACCACAATAGACTAATATCATTACAGAATGCCTTCCTCTCATCATTCACCTCCAATCCAGCCACTAGCCACGGCTGACTCGATACCATCTTTGCCTACATATAACCACTAGCTGCTTATATACCCCTTTTTGTATTCATAAAACATATTATTATACATTTCCCGACGCTCGCCAGGTGGGCTTTCATCCCAGCTACACCCGAACCTACCACCCCAGACACCATAGCCATACAGAACACCTTACCTTAAAACCACGAAGCTTGACCAACCGTGTGGTCACTCTCTAAACCCCGCCCACTTTAGTGACTTGGACTGGAACAGTTCCCGACAATTTTGCTGCCTGATCTACCTTAATCCAACACGGAATCCGCACTGCACTCGGCCACCCTTAGCCTAACCCCATAAACAGACTCATAGGGTTCCCATAACCACCCTATAACTAAAGTACACTTTTCTTATACACCAAATACTCATTGGAGTTCTTTTGATCTCAATTAAAACCTGCTTACATCGTATAGGCAGGCCACTCACTGTCCCGGTAGTCCCTTAAGCACCTGCACGCCTCATAATCTAGACGCCTTGATGTGGCCAGCCTCAGGGGTTGCTCTCCTGCCTTTTTGGGCCCTTTAAGAGCCTTGATCCTTGCAGGGTTTATTAAACCGGCTTGGAACCATCTTAGGCGAGTCTGGCCCTAAGGGCTGACTCAGCCGCCTCAAGGGTTATGGGTTGCTCTATTCGGAGCTCGGGGCTGGGTCGGGTTTGCCCTTTAAACGGTTTTAGGTTATTTTTTGGAGCATAAGGATTGGGTTTGATTTTGCCGCCTTAAGGGGGACGCTCCGATGGCGAGTATGAGTTCGAGTTGGGGTATGCTCCATTGAGCTCTGGGTAAGGCGCAGGGTTACTGGGTTATGGGTTTAGGCTGCAAGGCCTGGCGAATGGGCGAATCCGAGTAACAGGGTTATTGGAGGGGGTTTTAGCGAGGCGCCGTTTGGGGAAGAGGGTTAGTAGGGGTGCGGGTTCCTGAGAGGTTGGAGTGGTGTTATGAGGAAAGTGCTATAGGGCTGGGTGGAGCTAGTGGCCTGGCCAGCCCTAGTTCCCCAATGCCCGGCGCACGCACACATTTAGTTCGGGTGTTTTAGTCAGCAAGTAAAGGGGATATGGGCTGTTTTTCACGTGAAACTAGTGATGGGCACTTAGATTAAAACGTGTAGGTGCTTAAGGGACTAGTTGGACAGTGAATGAACGGCCAAACGATGTGAGCAGGCTTTGGCCGGGGTTGGGCAGACCCCTGGTAGGCCTTCGGGTGTTAGAAGGAGCGTGAGTTAGTCGCAGAGTCGCTGCAGGAATCCTATGGGTCTGTTTGTGGGATTATACTACGGATGGCCGGATGCAAAGCGGATTTCGTGCTGGATTAAGGCAGCGCAGGCAAGAAAGTGCTCGGGAACTGTTCCGTTTTGGGTTACTGAGGTGGGCACGGTTTGTAAGGCGACCGCACGAATGATCAAGTTTTGTGGTTCCGAGGTAAGGTGTTTTGTATGGCTGCAGTGTTTGGGGTGGTAGGTTCAAGTGTAGCTGGAATGAAAGCCTGCCTGGCTAGTGTCGGAAAATGTATAATAATATGTTTTCTGAATACGGAAAAGGGTATATAAGCAGCTAGTGGTTATATGTAAGCAAAGATAGTATCGAGTCGGCCGTGGCTA